>JACXGI010018230.1:0-13489 GCA_016801175.1 Esox masquinongy | reverse complement strand
AGAAGGAGAACTGACCCTACTCCCCAGCACAATAATATAGCAGCGTAAGACCTTGGGGCTGAGACAGGGGGGTCCGGTGACACTGTGGCCCTATCCGGGGGAGGCCCCGGACAGGGCCCAACAGGCAGGAAAACAATCCACCCACATTGCCAAGCATCAACCAAAGTGATACCCGCCAACCGCAACCACCCTGAATGAGTGCCGAGTATAGCCAGCAGAGTACAGGCCAATTGCACAAGTGCGCAACAGAGAGACAACAACAAGCCAGTGACTCCGCCCCCGAATGGCGTTGGAGGGAGGGCATCCCAGTGGCGATGAGAGCCCACCTGGCAAGACAGCAAGGGAGGACAGTATCAAGCCATTCTGGTCACCTTCATGCCCCTGGAGTGGAGCCGGCTAAGAAGAGCGAATGTCTCGTACTGAGTGAGTGACTGACTACACCTTGTTAAATAGCGTAGTGGTTAGAGAAGCCAACTTGTGAACTATAGGTCCTGAGTTCGTATCTTCTCGCAGGCGAAGCTAAGTACGCATTGTGAGTTATTCCGAATTGGCGAGAACTTTGCTGTCTAAACCTGAAACTATATACAGTTATATTGCGACTGTTTATGGCATGGAATAGTTCATCTTCTGTCTCGCTAGCAATTGCTTAATTCTTATGATTATTCCTAGGAAGTTAGTAGATACTAGTAAGCCTGTTACTGGCTGATAAGCTGTTAAAACGGCCAGTGGCAAAAGCAATACAGTTCATAGACGCTATTTGTGGTGGAGGTAAACTTAATAAGAAACGTTAGTCAGTTTAACACAATCCTCAATGGAGTCTAGCAACTGCTGAAACGTGTAATGCCGTGGTGTAGTGGTTAAAGACGGTGCCTCTCATGTGGAAGACCTAAGTTCCAATCTATTGAGAGCAATGACATTTATTAATTATTTCTGGTAGATTCCACAATTCTCACCTCTTTTCACTTGATGAAAAAGTGAGTTATTTTCGCCTTTATTGATAGTTATTGTATAAATGTCATTCACGAATGAAAGAAAAAGTATGTTGTTTTGCCATAAAAGAAAAAAATACGTTACTATGCCATGAAATGAAATGGCTTTGGCAGACTCGCTAGCAATTGCTCAATTCTTATGACTATTCCAGTAAGTTAGTAGATACCGGTAAAGCTTATTACTGGCTAATACGCTGTTAAAACGGCCAGTGGCAAACGCAATACATAGCCGCTATTTGTGGTGGAGGTAAACTTAGTAAGAAACGTTAGTCAGTTTAACTGTATCAATGTCACGAATGGCCAATTAACTATTAAAACGGCCAGTGGCAAAAGAGGATTTGTTCAGGATAGAGACAAGAGGCTATACTGACGTCCAGCAAATGTACAGCTCTGTGGTGCAGTGCTTAACAAAACTGCCTTTCATGTGGGCGTCCCGGGTTCGAATCTTGAGGTGATAACATTTTCTATTGCGGGCCGGCTGAACTAGGCTTGCCTGGTTTCTTGTTTATTAACCCAGCCAACAATGTAATAGCCAGCCAATAATGTAACAACTTATTACTTTATGGGCAAAAAGTTATTACGTTATTGGTTCAGAAATTATATTACATTATTGGTAAGTTATTACATTATTGACTTGTATTATATTAAGAATGGAAAATGTATTACGTTTTTGGCTTTTTCTACATTAACGGTAGTTGTAACCTTATTGGCTACTACACACCTGTTTTGGTGCAAATGAAAGTGAGAACAGGTGCACTGGAGAGGCAACAGCAAGACAACCCCTAAAAAGGAATAGTTTTGCAGGTGGTGGTCACAGACAATTGCTCTCTCCTTATCCTCCCTGATTGATTATTCTCTAGTTTTGCGTGTTGCTAGTGTCCTTGTCACTACCGGTAGCGTGAGGTGGTACCTGCAGCCCATTCAGGTTGCACAGGTAGTCCTCCAGGATGGCACATCCATACATGCCTTCGCTAGAAGGTTTGTTTTGTCATCCAGTACAGTCTCAAGAGCATGGAGGAGATACCAGGAGACGAGCCGTTACACAAGGAGAGCTGGACAGGGCCGTAGCAGGCATCAACCCAGCAGCAGGACTGTCAGTAGCATATTACATTAAACAACAAATGCCCTCCCCAGACCCCATATCGAGCGACAAATTATTGAGTTTCCTCATGATGTTCCCCAACTACAAAGAAACAAAACTGACTTCATGGCCATAGCTGGACCACCCGGTGTAGTTGGTGTTATAGATGGGACACATAATTGCACAAATTATTGCACCATAAAAAGATGAACGCACATTTCTTTACGAGCTGCCAGACATGTACGTGGCTGACAATTAGCTGAACATATCTTGACTAGTCAGTATATCATTCTTGGTTTAATGTCTAATCAGTGATATTTAGACTAGATATTTGCCGGACCGCGTAAGCGGAGCCGGCCTAGAAGAGCAAATGTCTGTTACTGAGTGAGTGCGTGCCTGACTGACTGACTGACTGAGTACCCCTTGTTAAGTAGCGTAGTGGTTAGTGACATGGGCTCTGGAGCAGCATGTCCCGTGTTTGCCTCCCGTAACAGTCAGTCAGGCATTATGCCTGATGTTCAGGACAGACAAAAACTTTGCTGGCTACAACCCTACGTAGCTACGTAATAGGAAGCCAAAAATAAAACAGTTCTGGTGGATATTAGCATTTGTTCAGGATAGACAAACACTTCGCTGGCTTCACAATTCTCTCGTCTTGTCACTTGACAAAAAAGTCAGTTATCGTTAGTGATGGCCATTCGAGGCTTCATTACCATTCTTCTAGCAGCGTGATATTATGCTAGCAGTGCTAACTCAGATTTTCTTTTTCAAAATAAAAGCCATCATTGAAATATATAAGGTAATATAGTTAACAATCTAGTCTGTACATTTTATGTTTAATGACTGTTCTAATGTTATTCTTGTCTATTCACAAACTAGATTGTTAACTATATTGCCTTATACATTTCAATGATGGCTTTTATTGTGACAAAGAAAATCTGAGTACTGCCAGCATAATATCCTGCTGCTAAAATAAGGCTAATAAAGCCTCAAATGGCCATCACTAGTTATCGTCACCTATATTGATAGATACTGGCAACTGCACCGCCCTCGACCGCAAAGCACTTCACGGGGTGCTTAAAACAGCAGAGAGCATCACAAGTTCTGACCTGCCATCCCTGCAAGATCTCTACACTGACAGGTGTAGGAGGAGGAGCAAACGGATCATTACAGATCCCAGCCACCCATGCCACGGACTGTTTACCAAGCTGCCGTCAGGCAGAAGGTACAGGAGTATTCAGTCCAAAACAAACAGGCTACAGGACAGCTTCTTTCCATAGGCTGTAAGGCTGCTCAACTCGGGAACCCCTCTTCCCTTCCATCCATAGTCCATACACACCTGTCACTTTATATCATGTACATCTGCCACTTATATCATGCACACCTGTCACTTTTACATTGCATTACGGTTGTACAGTTGTATAGTTATTATTATTGATGTGTGTTTTTAAATAGTGTTATTACTGATTGATTGTGTTATCTTATTTTTTTAAATTATAATTTGTGTTTCTTTTTAACTTTTAACTGCACTGTCGGGAGTAGGAAAACCAAGCATTTCATTGCTGTAACTTGTTATTGCAAATGACAAATAAACCTTTTGAACTTGAACTACTGTATCTATGTCATTCACGAATGGCTAATTAGCTGTTAAAACGGCCAGTGGCAAAAGAGCATTTGTTCTGGATAGACAAAAACCTCGCTGGCTACAACCTTGAGTAGCTACTTTATTGGAAGCCTAAAAGGAAACTGTTCACTGTTATATTGCGGCTATAACTGTAAACAGTGGATTTTCGAAATATGTCTCAGGATTTGTTCAGGATAGACAAACACTTCGCTGGTTACGCGATTCTCTCGTCTTTTCACTTGATGAAAAAGTCAGTTATCATCACCTATATTGATACAGTAGTTATTGTATGGAGGTTAACTTGTGGTGGAGGTAAACTTAATAAGAAACGTTACTCAGTTTAACACAATAGTTAATGGTGTCTAACATAAAATTCAAATTTGGCGTGATGTTAATGAGTGACAAAATTATATAAATTCAAGAGGCCATACTGACACCGGGCACATGTGCAATTTGGTAGCATAGTGGTTAACGACACTGCCTTTCACATTGTTATTAATGCATTTTAATTTCTTGAGCCTCAGAACCATTCATTGTCAATGCCTGACTTGAACTATCAGGATTCTGGTGCCTGCCTTTTTTTTTGCAACAGTGTAGCCTGTAACTTTTTTGCTCATTGACTATTGTGGGAACAATCCGGAACACTTCACAGTTACTTTTTTCAATTTAGCGATGGAGAGTAGGCCTTTACCTCTTGAATCGTGTTTTCTCACTTCTAGTCTGTGAATCCTGCCTAAGAACATGTTAGTACACATCTGACAGAACACAGGATGCTCTGTATCAAGAAATTGAGAAAATCGCCCCTCAAGCCCATCTCCATCCAGAAAACTGACCAATGTGGCAAGAGTTACTTCCCTTTTGCCCCCTTTCTCCAACTGGGCCCAAGATGCTGTGTCTGTAAATGCACCTGCATGTTGTGTCCCGGGACACAACTGTTTAGTTGCTTGAGGAGAAAGAGAGAGTGAGACAGCATCAGTTAGGACCCTGTCTATCATAGAATCATAGATAACAAAGATAACAGAAAATAAATTCTAACTCCTAGCTTGTAGTATCATAAGATATAATTTTAAGGTTTTGCCAACAGAAGTTAAGCACTATTGTCATGATCACTTGTGTTTTCAACAAAACATTCTAATAGTGGAATTAACAAAACAGTTAAGCTGTGCATAGATTGTGTCCTACTATTCATGCCAAACAACCCAAAAGAACCCCAAACTACCCAAAAGAACACCAACATAACCAAAAAAAACATAAACATACCCAAAAGAACACAAACATACAGTTGTACTCATAAGTTTGTATGCCCTGCTAGAAATTGTGAAATTTTGGCATTGATTTTGAAAAAATATTTTCAAAATTAATGTTATATTTTATTGAAGGATAGTGATCATATGAAGCCATTTATTATCACATAGTTGTTTGGCTCCTTTTTAAATCATAATGATAACAGAAATCACCCAAATGGCCCTGATCAAAGGTTTACATACCCTTGAATGTTTGGCCTTGTTGAAGACACACAAGGTGACACACACAGGTGAAAGTGACAATTAAAGGTGAATTTCCCACACCTGTGGCTTTTTAAATTGCAATTAGTGTCTGTGTATAAATAGTCAATGAGTTTGTTAGCTCTCACCTGGATGCACTGAGCAGGCTAGATACTGAGCCATGGGGCGCAGAATAAAACTGTCAAAAGACCTGTGGCTTTTTAAATTGCAATTAGTGTCTGTGTATAAATAGTCAATGAGTTTGTTAGCTCTCACCTGGATGCACTGAGCAGGCTAGATACTGAGCCATGGGGCGCAGAATAGAACTGTCAAAAGACCTGCGTAACAAGGTAATGGAACTTTATAAAGATGGAAAAGCATATAAAAACATATCCAAAGCCTTGCAAATGCCATTTAGTACTGTTCAATCACTTATTAAGAAATGAAAAATTCTGGGATCTCTTGATACCAAGCCAAAGACAGGTAAACCAAGAAAGATTTCAGCTATAACTGCCAGAAGAAATGTTTGGGATACAAAGAAAAATTCACAGGTAGCCTCAGGAGAAATACAGGCTGCTCTGGGAAAAGACGGTGTGGTTGTTTCAAGGAGCACAATATGACGATACTTGAACAAAAATGAGCTGCATGGTTGAGTTGCTAGAAAGAAGCCTTTACTGCGCCAATGCCACAAAAAAGTCTGGTTACAATATGCCCGATAACACCTTGACACGTCTCACAGCTTCTGGCACACTGTAATTGGGAGTGACGAGACCAAAATAGAGCTTTATGGTCACAACCATAAGTGCTATGTTTGGAGAGGGGTCAACAAGGCCTATAGTGAACAGAATACCATCCCCACTGTGAAGCATGGTGGTGGCTCACTGATGATTTGGGGGTGTGTGAGCTCTAAAGGCACGGGAATCTTGTGAGAATTGATGGCAAATGCCGCAAGTGATCAGAAAATACTGGCAGACAATTTTCATTCTTCTGCACGAAAGCTGCGCATGGGACGTTCTTGGACTTTCTAGCACGACAATGACCCTAACCACAAGGCCAAATTGACCCTCCAGTGGTTACAGCAGAAGAACGTGAAGGTTCTGGAGTGGCCATCACAGTCTCCTCACCTTAACATCGTTGAGCCACTCTGGGGAGTGGCATATATAATACATATATTACCAATTCTCCAAGGGTATGCAAACTTTTGAGCACAACTGTATTGTCCTGGAAAATACCACAAATGATGATGAGAAATCTGAATACTCAAACTGAATAATACAGCTTATACAGGAAGCAGCAGTTAGCCCTGGTTAAATAGGAGAGCCATACCAGCCCCGCCTTCCCAGAGATTATGGACTTTGCAGAACAAACAACCAACACATTTACAGAGCCCTCTGACCCCCTGACCTTGCCCCCTGACATGTTATTTACTTTTAGTTGCTAGTTGCTACTTTTAGTTGTTAGTTGCCCCAAGACACATCAATATCCCTTTCATAGATTGTGACTGATAAACATTCTTTGGTCATATATAAAATGTACTCCTCTACAATAAAAAACACACAAAAAATATCTAATAACACAACATAACCTAAAAGAACAAAATAGAGGGCCATTATACCCTAAAGAAAGTAGAATAGTTTTGGTTAACATCATTTTTGTTTGTGTCTTTAGGCAACATTCTGGTTTCAGTGGGCATAAATCATGTGGGGCATTCCGCCGAATCGGTGCAATGTACATGTTGTAACTTTTCAAAACTTAATTCTTTATCTTTTTTTCAGCACTGTATCTAATAACACACGTTTAACTATTCAAAATGTGTTATGTCTCAGGCAATTTTATTTATTTTTTTCCATTAAGGTTTCTTAATGGAAGATAAGGTTGCATTATTCTCAGTCATGTTACCAAAACTCTTAAATCTGTTAAATGGACAAGCAAAATGTATTTCTAAGTGACCCCAAACTTTTGAATGGTATTGTATATACCAGATACATTTAAAATGGCTATTTCATTCAAACTTCTCACTCCTGTTACTCTTATTCAGTCCTGTTACCCTTCATATGAGTAACAGGACTTCATTTTTAGCGTAACACTTGCAAATACATGAAATGTAGCCACATGGCATCAATAATGATATCATGCGAACTCTTAGCACCAAATGGTCAGAAACAGATTCCATGAGGGTGACATGAGGCCCTGACTTCCTCTCGTGGGACCTGTGTTCACAGCCCAGCACCGTGCAGCTCGACTGAAATTCACCAGAGAACACCAGAATTGGCCAGTCCGCCATTGGCGCCCCATTCTCTTCACAGATGAGAGCAGGTTTACACTGAGAACGTGACAGACATAAAAGAGTCCGGAGACGCTGTGGTGAACATTATGCTGCCTGCAACATCATCCAGCTTCACCAGTTTGGCAGTGGGTCAGTGATGGTCAGGGGTGGCATATACATGGAGGGTCGCACAGACCTCCACGTGCTAGCCAACGGTACCCTGACTGCTGTTAGGTACCGGGATGGAATCCTCAGACCCATCGTCAGACCTTATGCTGGTGCAGTGTGCCCTGGTTTCCTCCTGGTGCAGGACAATGCCCGGCCTAATGTGACCAGAGTGTGTAGGCAGTTTCTGGATGACAAAGGTATTGATGCCATTGATTGGCCCTCACGTTCCCCAGAAACAAATACAATTGAGAACCTCTGGGACATTATGTATCGGTGTATCCAACAACTCCAAGAAGCACCAAAGACTGTCCAGGAGCTCACTAATTCCCTGATCCATGTCTGGGAGTAGATCCCAGAGGACACCATCCACCGTCTCATCAGGAGCATGCCCAGACATTGTCGGGAGTGCATACAGGCACGTGGGGGCCATACACACTACTGAGTCACATTATGAGTTACTGTGATGAAATTCACGCAAGTTGGAACAGCCTGTGATTTAAATTGTTTGCTTAGATTTTTGGTGTGAGATTGAATCCAGCCTAGACTGCATCTGACGTATGATAGGGTCTACAACAATAAGAATATAAACAATGGATTCAAATTGAAGCTAGTTTTCTTTAGCATGTTTGTTTCTTCTTTCGCCTCTATTCTGCAAGTATTGATTATATCCTTTAATTTGAAGATATTGATTATATCATATGTAGAAATTAAAGCAACAATGACTTGAAGGCTAAGTTTTTATTAAAATCATGTACATTTGAGCCACACCCAGGCTTAATACATTGTTTATTATTTTGCAAAGTTTTCAAAAAGTTTGAGATGAGAACATAATCATAAATCTCAATTATGTATGAATACAAATAAATATTGTTAAAAATAAATATAATGTGATCTACTGCAAAAAAGGCAATATACCGTTAATAATAAAATATATTATATTATAAATAATCTTTTCTTAAATATTAATGAAGTGTATATACAGCACATATTCTTTTTTTAAATCAAGGTGTTTTAGTGCATACTGTAATATGTCTCATTTGCTTTCCCAAAAAGACAGCTTGTTCTTACTCTTTCTTCCAATGATACCATTATTACTGGTGTTTCGGCCAAAATAACATTTGTATGTACATTTTTTTATATTGTAATTATTTACTGCTTCTGCTGATTCATCATTATTACATTTGAAATGAAACACTTAAATATCACAGACGTCGTTTGCCGCTCTATTTCCTTATCCTTTTGTGGCACATTAATACTGTTTTTGTTTTGTTTTTTAATTGACAAGGAAGAGTCCGGTTAGCATGGTGATGAGTAATGGTAGCCAAACTGCAATCCCGGTGTTGATTGTCAAGGTTGTTGCTGCTGAGACTGGAGCTGCTGTAGTTTGGGCTGTGGTAGTAGTGGTTGGCATGCCTTAGCAGAGCAAAAGAGTGCAAATATATAATATAATTTATTTCCTTAAAGCTCAATTTGTTTTCATAATAATAATAATCCCACTACAACAAAAACATTATCAAATCTGAGGATAACAGGTGGAATTACTTACTTGCACTAATGGAGTTTGTATCGATGTTTAGGAAGGTGTGTCCCTCAGCCAGAGACTGGGCCAATCCGTTCTCGACACTTGTTGCATTGGGAACCACTGATTGGTTTGTGAAAATAAGGGTCATATTGACAATAACTGATCCACTCCTGTAAACAAAGTACATATAAAAGTAAAAAAAATGCATAACAAGTATGTTAGGTATTATTTTTCTGATATTTGTCTGAAACCTTGTTCCACTTGATGAATAAACAATTAAAAATGTATACAAATAAAAAGGTTTCGAAAACAAAACAATTTTTTTGTAATTATAAGACAATGGTATTGTATCAAAAATATATTCAAATGTATTACCGTTTTTTTTCAGAAGCTTTGGTACTATTCACACAAGTATGTGGTAATATTTCACCACTCTTAGTACAGAAAACACAACAGATTATCAAAAAAGCCTTTTTTTGCCGGACTATGTAAGCGGAGTCGGCCTAGGAGAGCGAATGTGGAAACGGTGAAATAAACTGTAACAGATTACCTTTAACACTTCAAAGAGTCATTTTGAAACGTGTCTTCCATTATTTGGACGTGGATTTAACTGCAAGAATTGCACTATATTATGTTTTGATGACTTAACAAATGTACTTGCTGTATTTAACCAAAAACTAAGTGGTTGAATCACTGATCTTGTGGTGAAATATGTTTACAAACCAAAATCAGTTGTTTTGAATGCAAGATTTAATAATTTACTAGTATGATCTGTTTAGAGTCTTGTACTAAGAGTTTTGAAAGACTGCATCATACTATTGATAACAGTACCAAAGCGACTGAAAAAAACTGTAATTACCATATCAGTGTTACTTCAGAGTTAAACGAAAACGTTAACGTTCATACTCATACAATTAATTCTTACTCACGTGAATTGAAGTATCCTACACCTTAGGTATGTTAAAGGGTAAATTAATTTGTAACCACGATTCACCTGTGAAAGAAAATCTATTAATATCAACAACTTCAATCATTTCAGAAAAGATGAAGATAAAGATGGCAAAAATGTGCACAGGTTGGTTGCTCACCTCTGTGGTGACATTTGCTGCCAGTTCCTGATATGCTGTAGTTGAAGGGTCTGAATAGTCATTTACAAATGTACGCAGCATTCTGAATCCCAATTCTATTGTCCCCTCAGTTGCTGTAGGTTTTGCTGTTGAGTCTGTAGTTGTAATGGCTGTGCTGGGTTTGGAAGACATTGTAGTTGGTGAAATTGTAGATGTTGTGGGAGTGGATGTGGTGGTCATGGCCGCAGCTGTGATAGATGTGGTAAATGTAGCAGCTGTTGTCATTTTTACTGTAGTTTTAGTTGTAGTGGGAGACGCTGTGTTTGTGGTGATAGGATCTTTAGATGTTGTTGCGGCCACGTTGGTTGTCACGGAAGCAGATGTTGTTGATACAATAGCTGTAGTTGTTGTTGTCGGAAACTTCATGGTTATGATGGCAGCAGTTGTGCTTTTTGTGGAAGCAGCTATCATTGATGTGGGTGACGCTGTGGTTAATGTGGTATCAGATGTGATTGTTGTGGGAGACGCTGTAGTTGTTGTTGGAGCAGATGTTGTAGGCAGAGCTGCTCTTGAGGTAGAAGTCACTGTGGTCTTAGTGGTAGCAGCTGTGGTTGTTGTGTTTCCAGATGTGGCTGTTGTGGAGGCAGCTGGGGATGTTGTGGGAGACAATATGGTTGTTGCGACAGAAGGTGTGACTATTGTCGAAGCATTTGTCGTTGTAGCTGTAGCTGATGAAGTTGTTGCTGACACTGTGGTATTTGTGGGAGTAGTTGTTCTTGTTGGAACTGCGTTCATTGTTGTGGAAACAGCAGTGGTTGTTGCAAGAGACTCTGTGATTGGTGTTACTGCTTCAGTGGTATACATGGGAGCAGCTGAGGTTGTTCTGGGAGAAGTTGTGTTTGTTGTAGGAGCCAAAGGAGGTGTGGTTGTTGTAAAAGCATATGTTGTTGTGGTGGATGCCATTGTGTTTGTTGAGGGAGATGCTGTGGTTGTTGTCGGTGCAACTATGGTTGTTTTTCCAGGAGCTGTAGCTGTTGGAAGAGCAACTGTAGTTTTGGTGTCTGCAACTGTAGCTGATGTGTTAGTCACTGTGTTTGTTGCTGGAGACACTGTGTTTGTTGTTGGAGACACTGTGTTTGTTGTTGACGACACTGTGGTTGTTGTTAGAGACACTGTGGTTGTTGTTGGAGACACTGGGGTTGTTTTTGGATGAACTGTGGTTGTTGTTGGATGAGCTGTGGTTGTTATAGGAGCAACTGTGGTTATTGAGGCATGAGTTGTGATATCAGCAACTGTGGTTCTTATAGAAGTTCTTGTGGAATCAGCCGTAGTAGTTGTTGAAGACATTGTGGCTGTTGTTGGAGCTGCTGTTATTGGAGAAACTGTATTTGATGTTTGCGCAGATGTGGTTGATGTTTGAGTTGATGTGGTTGTTGTATCCGGCGTTGTGGTTGTTGTTATAGTAGTAGTTATGGTGTCAGCTACATTGGCTGTTGCAGCATTTGTTGTTGGAGCTGAAGTTCTGGCTGTTGTTGTTGGGTAAACTCTGTTTGTTGTTTGAGCAGTTGTGGTTGTTGTTTCAGCACTTGCGGTTGATTGTGTGGCAGCTGTGGTTGTTGTGGGAGAAACTGTGTTTGTTGTGGGAACAGACGTGGTTCTTGTTCCAGCTTCAGTTGTGGTTGTTGCAACAGCAGTGGATATTGTGGGAGCAGCAGTTGTTGTTGTTTCAACAGCTGTAGTTGTAGCACTAGGTATGGTGTCAGCTACTGTGACTTTTGTTGCTGCATTTGTTGTTGTGGGAGCTGCTGTTGTTGTTGTTGTTGTTGTTGTTGAAGTAACCGTGTTTGTTGTTTGCCCAATTGTGGTTGTTGTCTGAGCAGTTAGTGTTGTTGTATCCGGCAGTTTGGTTGTTGTTTGAACTACTGTGGTTGTTTGTGCGGCAGCTGTGGTTGCTATGGGACGTGCTGTTGTTGTTCTTAGAGAAACTGTGTTTGTTGTGGGACCAGCTGTGTTTGTTGTTCCAGCTTCAGTTGTGGTTGTTGGTGCAGCAGTCGTTGTTGTGGGAGCTGCTGATAATATTGTTGAAGGAACCGTGTTTGTTGTTTGCACAGTTGTGGTTGTTGTCTGAGCAGTTGATGTTTTATCCGGTGTTGTGGTTGTTGTTGTAGCCACTGTGGTTGTTTGTGCAGCAGCTGTGTTTGTTGTGGGAGGTGCTGTGCTTGTTGTTAGAGAAAATGTGTTTGTTGTGGGAACAGATGTGGTTGTTGTTACAGCTTCAGTTGTGGTTGTTGGAGATGCAGTGGTTGCTGTGGGAAATGCCATTGTTGTTTCAGCAGCTGTAGTTGTTGTGGCAGTAGTTGTGATGTCAGCTAATGTGACTGTTCTTGCGGCATTGGTTGTTGTGGGAGCCACTGTTGTCGTTAGAGTAACTGTGTTTGTTGTGGGAACAGAAGTGGTTGTTGTAACAGCTTCAGTTATGGTTGTTGGTGCAGCAGTAGCTGTGATTGCTGTGGGAGCAGCAGTCGTTGTTGTTTCAGCAGATGTAGTTTTTGTGGCAGTAGTTGTGGTGTCAGCTACTGTGATTATTGTTGCAGCATTTGTTATTGTGGGAGCTGCTGTTGTTGTTGTTAGAGAAACTGTGGTTGTTGTGGGAACAGATGTGGTTGTTGTTACAGCTTCAGTTGTAGTTGATGGTACAGCAGTGGTTGTTGTGGGAGCAGCAGTCATTGTTGTTTCAGCAGCTGCCGTTGTTGAGGCAGTAGTTGTGGTGTCATATACTGTGACTGTGGTTGCAGCATTTGTTGTTGTGGGAGCTGCTGTTGTTGTCGTTAGAGTAACTGTGTTTGTTGTGGGACCAACTGTGGTTGTTGTTCCTGCTTCGGTTGTGGTTGTTGGTACAGCAGTCGTTGTTGTTTCAGCTTCTGCCGTTGTTGAGGCAGTAGTTGTGGTGTCAGCTACTGTGACTGTTGTTGCTGCATTTGTGGTTGTGGTAGTTGCTGATGTTGTTGTTGAAGGAACCGTGTTTGTTGTTTGTGAAGTTGTGGTTGTTGTCTGAGCAGTTGTTGTTGTATCCGGTGTTGTGGTTGTTGTTGTAGCCACTGTGGTTGTTTGTGCAGCAGCTGTGGTTGTTGAGGGAGATGCTGTGCTTGTTGTTACAGAAACTGTCTTTGTTGTGGGAACAGATGTGGTTGTTGTTCCAGCTTCAGTTGTGGTTGTTGGTGCAGCAGTGGTTGTTGCGGGTGCAGAAGTCATTGTTGTTTCAGCAGCTGTAGTTGTTGTGGCAGTAGT
>JACXGI010018229.1:0-13483 GCA_016801175.1 Esox masquinongy | reverse complement strand
AACCTACAGATGGATAGATTTATAGGGACAAGGTTAAAACCTACAGATGGAGAGAGCTACAGGGACAAGGTTAAAACCTACAGATGGAGAGAGCTACTGGGACAAGGTTAAAAGCTACAGAAAGGTAGCTCCCAAGAAACAGACTTTTAGAGCAATACAGTCATTCTTCAATACTTACATAAATAGTAACGATTAAATGTTTTCCTCAATAAACAGACAGCTTAAATGGCCCATAAACTCTGAATTTGATCAATATGAGAGAGTCATCTTGCCTCTTTATTGGACAGTAAGTGCCCTCGGCACTTGCGGTTTAGCCCTTGGCTGTGATACTTTAGGGCATGAAAGCACTTCGAGATCTGAAAGTAAATAATATAAACAGGGTGATATCAGAAAGTTTCGTAATCTGATTTAGATAGAATCAAAACAAAACAGATTCAATGATCCTTTTTCCTTCAGAAATAAATTAATGCAGAATGTAACAGCCTTTTCACCCACGCGCTGTAAAATCCAGTTTCTTTAATATCTCGTCTGTTGAAGTGTTTATTCAAATGGTCCATACTTAATGTCATTTACAGCTAATAAATGCCCATATAAGAGGTAATGATGGGGATGAGTGTGTATAGGGTCCTCCCACACGTTGTTGAAACTTTGATTCAAGGAGGCAAGGAAATGACATATGCAATCTGATTGATTTCCTCTCTCAGGCGACCACAAGATCTCTTGCCCTGTCATCCACTGGTGCCTCAGAAGAGGGCTGGCTCTGCAGGAGTAAAAACTGGCTGATGAATAATCCTGTTTTGGAACGGGCCTTGGCAGATAAACATGCAGCATCATCCAATAATAACGCTCTAGAAAATATGGATTGTCAAACAAGGTTGTTTTCAATTGCAGAATTTTTTTTGAAAACCTGGCCTGGGCGATTCCTTTTAACAAGGGAAGATTTTCATTACGCTCGCTTTTCAGCCAATAACGGGCTGCACTAATAAGAACGGGTACATTTACCAGACCATTTATATGTAAATGAGTTATCCCCAATGGATGTGTCCACCCCCCTCACCCCCACCCCCAATTTTCCCCGCACTGCGCTCTTGCAACTTTTACTCAATTATTGTGGATATCTCAGCCAGGGCACAATCTTAATCTGGAATTGATTAAAAACGCAACTGTCCCCTTTGTACTTGTGACCTGTTCCTAGCTCTGGCGGTTTTGCATCTGTGTCAAATCTCAGTAGCACTGAATGGTCCAGAGTGACTAAAGAGATGAGAGGATGACCCAGGTTAATGGTAATCAACATGGTGCGTCCTTTACTGGTAAACGTTTGTAGAAGCAATTTGAGACTGTACATTTTCAAGTAAATATTGTAGAATGAGGCGAGAAATGAAATGGTCTTTGTGATTAAACAATAATTTGGTAAAACTATTTGCTAACAAACTACCGGAATAAATCTGACACTGTAATTTGGATCAATGAATATGTCGGTATCATAACAACTGATTTGTTATGGTGAACAACTTCTAACACAAAAGAGCTACTCTTGGCATCAGAGTTCTTCCAGTATGATGGAGCTGTAGTCCGGGCAACTCCGAATACTGAAATGAACAGCTGATGAACAACTATGTTCAGAATTCAATTATTGAGTAGCAATCCGTATGCAGGGATGTTGAATTTGATATTGGACAAAATGTGCCTGCACATTTACCACAGACCAGTAGGCTATGTTGAAGTGGATTATAATCAAATGTACAAGGAATGTGTCCTCCACATTGTACAGTAATTCAGTTTATTAACGTCAAACACTGAAGTTAAAGTTCAACGCACAGTGTTATATACGAAGGAGTCATCAGTCAGGACCAACAGATGCAAAAACACATTTACATTAGATTGGACACATAAAAACTAAAGCAAGCATTCAAAACTGCAGCTTTAGTTTTCTGGAGTTCTCTTACCGGAAATCTCTTTATGAGTCTAACGTATGAGACACTATGGCCTGCACATGTGGCGTGTCCAGCAGTTCTGCTACAGAAAATATAAAACACTTCATGGTATGTGTAACTATTTAAGGGTGAACTCCAATCTCCAGCCATAGCAACACAGGCACATGACTCCCCCATGGTCAACAAAATCAAAGGACAGGCTCTCAACAAAGTTAGACATTTGGTCTTGTTTTCTCTGCAGACATTTGATTTTTTTTCTCCGAACATGCTTGAACAATTGTATTGAAACATATTGGAGAATGCAAACGTTTATGGGGCAAACAAAGAAAGTCCGAACAACACTCTAATTAACCTGATAACTGTAGTTTAGCTATGTTCCCAGTTGTTCCTTGTTGATTAGTCTACAGTGTTAAATGTGTAATAATAAATATGTTCATTGACACTTTTTTGTTGCGTGTCCCATCTCCACTGAGACATTCTTTGAGAGTGGGGTCACAGCCAGATTCACCTTTGTCCTGCACCTGTGGAGCAATTTATTTTAAGATAGTTTTGCTTGCCAGCACAGGGATTCATGCTAGAAAACCTTTGGTTACTGGCTCAACCGCTATGCTACCTACTGTCCCCTTCTTCTGTAACCGCTAAGCTAGCTACTGTTTCCTTCCTCTGTAACCGCTAGCTACTGTCCCCTTCCTCCATAACCGCTGAGCAAGCTACTGTCCCGTTCCTCTCTAGCCGCCAGGCTAGCTACATGTCCCCTTCCCCTCTAACCGCTAGGCTAGCTACATGTCCCCTTCCCCTCCAACCGCTAGGCTAGCTACATGTCCCCTTCCCCTCCAACCGCTAGGCTAGCTACATGTCCCCTTCCCCTCTAACCGCTAGGCTAGCTACATGTCCCCTTCCCCTCTAACCGCTAGGCCACCTGTTGTATCCTTTCTTTTTTTACCCCTAGTTCTTGTGTCCTCTTCTCTCTTCTTCTTTACTGTCCTTTTCTTCTTTCTTCTCTTTTACTCTCCTCTTTTTCCTTTTTTCTATTCTTGTTGCTCTTCTCTCCCCTCATCTGCTCTTCTCCTTTCTCCCTTGCGCTCCTATTTACTCCACTTCTACCCACTCCCGTGTTCTTCTCGTCTTCTTTGTTATTCCCTTCACTCCCTCTTTCTCTCTTTT
Source organism: Esox masquinongy (assembly GCA_016801175.1). Lineage (NCBI taxonomy): Eukaryota > Metazoa > Chordata > Actinopteri > Esociformes > Esocidae > Esox > Esox masquinongy. The sequence goes on along the minus strand of JACXGI010018229.1, from coordinate 10,385 downwards.
TGCTGTCTGTATCTGTCTCTCATACACACATTAAATTATTCATACAATGATCCCGCCACGACTATTTCTAAATTAAATTATCAGATTTCCTCTGAGGTGTCGATTTTTACCGACAGCGGCACAGGGAGGGAAGACCCATGGACCCGTGCTATTCTCTTCAGAACAAACTTTAGCCTCTCCCAGAGATTTAATTGACATTTTTCCACACGTTGCCCCCCCCACCCCACCCCCCTGCCGCTACTGGAGCAGAGCAGTGTGGAGCTGAGCTGCCGTGTCGCAGATCATTATCCAAAACAGTGAGTCACTGCCGTGTCTGGAGGCCCGGACGGCCCTCCCCTGCCTCAGGCTTGGAAAGGAAAAATATTTTTGCTTTTGACATTGACTCTGTTTCCTCTCACTGTGGCCGGCTGGCTCGTAAATTATGACTGCTTTTTCGACCGCGAGGAGGGGTGAAACGGAGGTGGTTGCATGATGAGTCACCTTGGCTAAGTCTAAGAACTGCTGTTGGCTCGCTAAGCTGATGGCTAGGCTCGAACTCAGCAGGGTAAAGATGATATAATGTCCAGCTGGCCATTACATTTTCAATCAATCCAGTTGTTCAAACCTAAATGTAAATAGCTCAATGTTTAACTAATTTCACTCAACTCTACATTTTACAATGGGTTACAATCATTTTGATTGCTATTTTTGAGCTTCAATCCACCCACATCGCAAAAACAGGCATGGGGTTGGGCTCACTTGACTAACAACTCTGATGATTCAACACACTTTTGACACTAGGCTGTCACATATCGCATTTTACCCTAGTCTCTCAGACTATTGTTAGGCCAGACTCTGAATGTTTAGTACTTAGTTGTGTATCCTTCGCATGCAGTGATCGCCTTAAGTCTGCCCCCCCCCCCCAGAGGCATGGTAACATCCCAGGTGACGCTCTGCCTGACCACTGTTACATTTAAGTCGTTTAGCAGACAGTGCTATCATCACTCTGGGACATGATAGTTGTCACATCAAGGCTTTGTTCCAGAACCACCCTCAAATTAGAGCCCTGTAGTCTTTGCATTATTTCATATCCATCTGATGGAATGCAGAGCCAACAACAGGGGTCACTGTCTAAAACAATTTAGACTCCATTGAAAGCACTAACACACTTACATATACATACACAAACACAACTACATACACACACCTGCATATACACACATCTATATATATACAGCTCCGGAAAAAATTAAGAGACCACTGCACCTTTTTCTTTCCTTTCCAAAAAAGTTGAAAAGGAAGGTTTTGAGTGAGGAACAGAAGGGTTAAAATTAAGAGACCACTGCAAATTGAACAATTCTGTTCCTCACTCAAAACTTTCCTTTTCGACTTTTTTGGAAAGGAAAGAAAAAAGGTGCAGTGGTCTCTTAATTCTTCATGGAGCTGTATATATACACACACAAACACACCTACATACACACAAACACGCTTACATATACACAAACCCACACCTACATACAGTATACACACAAACACACCTACATACACACACAAACACACCTACATATACACACACAAACACACCAACCTATACACACACACACACCTACCTACATGCACACACCTACATATATACACACACACAAACACACCTACATATACACACAAACACACTTAAATATACACAAACCCACACCTACATATATACACACACACAAACACACCTATATATACGCGTACTTGCACACACACATGCATATGAACACACGCGCCCCTACTTACACACACACTTACAAGATACACACACATACAAGATACACACACAAGATACGTTCTCCTAATCGTGAGCTGTGTCTCTGTACGAGGTGTGACACTTGTGGGTGTCCCCACCCCTTTATTATTGTTATTTTCTGAGTGCTTTATTACTTGTCATGTTTAATGTGGACCCCAGGAAGAAAAGCTGTTGCTTTTCACCAAAGCTAATTGGGATCTGAATAAATAAATAATATGTGACTGGTGACTGAGCAGTGGCCCGTCACGGGCTGTGTTCTGGGTGTTCAGGGGGGTGGATTCCTTATAAGCGAAAGCTCTCTGCTATTAGATCGTTATCGGAGAAGCTCACAGTCTGCTGTGAGATGTTACAGGGTTTGGCCACGGATGTAATGCCAGATTGAAGCACAGCGTGTGTGTGTGTGTGTGTGTGTACATGTAGGGCCCGGAAAAAGATAATAGAACCCGACTAATCGTTTTTTAAGCTCCACCAGAAAAAAAATTATATGGGGAAAAAAGTACAATTGGGCATAGCTTGAGAATTAATGTTACTTTAAAATTTAGGCATTATGGCTTAGAGGTCATGGGGTCAAGGGTCATGTCCGACCTCATCATTCAACATCTCCCAGTGAGATCTCATTCCGTCTGGCCTTTGTGCTCTTTTCCGTCCCTCTCTCTTTTTCTTTCTCTGCTGTTTCTTATTCATTCTCTTTCTTGCTCTCCTGTCTCTGTATCTGTCTCTTTCTCTCTTGTTTCTACCCCCTCTAAATCCCTTGTTCAGAAAGGAGTTCCCCGAATGTCCTTGTTACAGTTGACTGTTTGTGACTCGGCTAACTCTGTGTGTGAGTTAGGTTCGTTTAAAACAGCCAGTAGAGTTCACCTCCAGTGCTGTGACAAGAAACCCCTTTTAGATGTTTCACAACACCACTGATGACGCTGTTCCTCATTGCTGGTGCTTAGGTTCCCTGCAGAGTGACAGACAAGGACGTTCCAGTGCTCTACTTCCTCTACCTGGAATGAGCATTCGAACATTCACATTCCATGATTTTTAAAACTTTGAGAGAATGTATAGTGGATGATAACAGGGTCGGGAGGGGCTGGGGTGTCGGGAAGGCCGTAAATGTTTTGACCTCTGGCTTGCACTCTTCCTCCCAAGAACTGCTCTACGTATAATTAGGAACTGCAGTTTTCTGTGTTTTTATGTTGTTGTTTTTTATGTAATGTTAATGTCTTGTTATCATTGTCCATGTCCTTTTGGGAAAGGACATTTTTATTCAAGGCGAGACTCAACCTGGTTTAATAAATAAAAATATAAACTACACCACCTGCAGTTTCAACCTCTAATATAATGTTAAAAAGGCAATGAGACAGTTGGAGGGAACAGAGTTGGACTACCTTAACATCTAATAGAGAGGGAATGAGAAAAAGCTCAACTAAAAACAGTCTCTATGTGGGAGGTTAGAATCAATATGGATGAGACTGGAGAGAATTGCAAAAGAAACAGAAACACGCGGCTTTATCTAGATGCTCAAGTATTGATCTCTGACTAGTGGATAGCATTTGTTGCTCCCTAGTGAGACCGTATCAATTTTTTGTTAATTTATTTTCCTACACTGTTTACATCCATTGACTCTTGGACCCGTCAGAACATAAAATACCAGTTGAATTAGTTGGCAAAGTCAACGCAAACACAGAAAACAAAACACGTTTAAAAATATAACGTCCATTTTGTGGACCGTAAATTCTTAAATTGTGTAGGTCTGTCTACAATAATACTGGTGATAATTATAGGCTACTCCTTCTCCAGCCCATTACTAAGCTATGTAACAAATCGGCCTTTAATTCTATGCGTAGCTGTCAACTTCTGTATTGTTTTTTGGGTGTGTTTAGGCGATGATGGATGGCGCTTGGATGTGATTCCGCGTGTGAGGGGTGACGAGGTCTAGGGCACTGATGAAGATAAGAGTTGACAATGGCACACAAAGGGCTTCTGATAGGCTGGCTCCTCCCTAGCTGTGAATCCACAAACCTCATTCGCACCTATTAATCAATAGTCATTATCGTCTGAGTGTTTGTTTTGTGTGTTTGTGTGTGTGTGTGTGTGTGTGTGTGTGTGTGTGTGTGTGAATGACCATGCGTGTTGATGAACTAGATACCGATGCTCTCTATGAAGGTGTTTAATTGCATTGCTTCCCATGGACACGGCTGCCGCGCCTCCAAATCAGCCCGGCGCACACTGGAATTAACCACGGAACAGCCCCGTGACTACAAATCTCCCCCTTCCACCGATGAGCCTTAATTATTACACCGCTGCCCTTTATGAATCCTTGATTACAGATGGCAGCCTGATTGTAGCTCTGTGGCGAAAGGCAAAGGACAAGCGCACAATGGAAAGATGAAGGCCGTTTTCTGGGAAGTGACAATTACATTTTTAATGCTGCTATTCAGCTGAACAGGCTGTGACTGGATTTATGGCCCATGCATGGTGCGTGTCCTTGAGGGGATGTTGAGTATCTATGGCTTTTAATTCCTCAAGTGAAAGCAAGGCGTTGTGCAGTCATGCAGGCAGAGAATAAATAAATAAATTCGCCAATGGATATTTAACCCTGTCCAGTGAGTGGCCAATTTCCTTTATCTTCTAGAACAATGTATGTGCTCAAGCAACGTGTTTGTGAACGTGCGTGTGCGCGTGCAACGTTTATAGGACACACAAGGACACACACACACACACACCATACGGATATTGGCCATATATTCATGACTTTTCATGGATTTACTTTTTTCAAAACCTATTTATCTGAACCTCGAAGCCTAACCTTAACCAATACCCTAACTCAAAACCCAACTCAAAAAATAACGTGTATGCTTAAGGTTGACTCATAAGCTTCCAAAAGCATTAGCTACAGTGGAAAAGCTTAAAAAGTCCTACCTTTTCACCGTGTTTTATGTTTTCATGTAATATCAGGACAGGACTATGATCATACTGATCACATGAACACCTCAAATGCTCTGATGACTTCCTGTGCACATTCGATGTACATTAGCATATTTTAATGGCCCTGTGTATAGGTGGCCTCTGAGTGCCCCTCCCCTCTTTATTCAAGATTGAAACATTTTTCAAGGGCCCCTCCACACGTTAGGGCCCTATATACTTAGTACCACTTTTCCCCCAGCCTTACGCCACTGTTCATAGGCACTATTGCACTTACATATATAATACTTAATATTTCTTTCATAGTGTCCATATACCCCTTTTCTGCACTCTTTGGAATTGCTGCTAGTTTACATTGTTATGTATATTTCTTTCCTTTTTTTGCTTTATATTTTACTTGACGCTTAGTGTATAGATGTCACGTGCCATGTCACAAGATTTTCACTGCTCAAAATGACACTGTTATTTTGTGCATTTGACAATAAAAATACTTTGATGTGGTCATTTTTGATCCTGCATGCTTAGGGAGATGCTTCATCAACCTGTTATGTATAGCTAATCGCCTTATACCACTCAGTATCTCTTCATCTCTCTCTCCTTCCTCTTCTCTCTCTCCTTTTTCCTGTGTTCATTAAGCTCTGAACAAAGTTCAGTGTTGAGTTAACCAGACAGCTCTGAACACATTTTATTGCTGTGTTCACCAGACAAGTCTGAACACAGTTTAGTGATGACATTTCCAGACAGTTCTGAAGACAGTTTAGTGTTGTGTAAATCATTCAGCTCTGAATAAGGTTGTCTTGAGCAAACCAGACAGCTCTGAACAGTTTAGTGTTGAGCTCTACAGACAGATCTGAACATACTGGACACACACCCTCAGTATATTATGTAAAAACCATCACTTGTAACATCCTTCCCGAAAACCGTTTGACCTGAATGACTAAGGAGTCACCCACCTACCCACCACATTGCAGGTCATTGAGAAAAAAAAATGGATTTACACCAACCACACCAGGTAAACCGCGAAATTGCCAGGATAAACACTCGCAGCTTGTATCAAACAGCAAGGAGCACTTTGGTGAAGTTTGCACGGTGCGATTTAAGACTCATTGGCAGTGTGACGCCATCTCTTAAACTCAGTAAATTGGACTCTCGCTGGGGTTCCTAACGTGCTCTGGGTCTTAATCCGTGTCGGCAGCTTTTAGCAGTGAAGATTAGCCGCGTCCCCTGCAGCACTTCGGCATCCTCCACCAGTGTTGTCTTGGCAAATGTGTTATCATGGATGCTGTCCTCCCCCCGGGGGAGGGATCATCGGGATTATTTTGCATTTTATCAGCCGTTCCCCGCTCTTTAAGGAGGGATTTAGTCTGTAATACAACTAAGATGTGAGGGAGAAAATTGCTAATCATGTGATTTAATTCATCTATAGCATAGGTGGCAATTATTCTTGTTGATAGGGAATTATTTCTTAACTGTAGTCCTAGGGCATCTGATAATGATATGATGCCCGTGCTGACAACGATTATGACAACACTTCTACTACTTCGCTACTAACCGTTAGCAGACGGTCCTATCCAGAGTGACTTGGTACACTCACCTTAATTTGGCCAATCAGCAGTTTAAAAACGAATGTGCTGGCCAATTATGTCCCAGCATGACAAAGGTGTAATGGAATGAACCCGGGAAGCACCGCTGTCCCACAAACTGATGGATAGGATTGTGCTCCCAGGATTAAGCAACTTTGGCCGTTCTTCCACATCAGCCAATCAAATTCAAATATAAAACATGTTAGCATGCTCCAGAAAGAAAAAAAACACGAGCCTAACCTCAACTCAAACGTTATATAACCTCACGCCTAAACTAAAACGGCTGCCTGTCCGCATCCTACCCGTAATTAACCAGTAAATAAGTTTATTTGAATTTGCGGATGATTGGGTACAGTTTTTTGAACGCCTGCCAGAGAAGCAGCAGTGCCTCCCAGCGCACCGTCCTGTTTGCTGCTCAATACACCGCGTGCAGCAATATACATTTACCATATAGGCTCCACCACACCATCCAGTTACGCGGTATCCCACACAGAAAAAAACGGTGTGAAAAAGGAAAACTATAAGTCAAACTATATTTATCAGAAATCTGGAAACAATATGCAGTTTTTTGTAATAGATCGGTGGGACAACCACAACACAACTCGGTCATATTCACTACATTTTAACCAATTAGAGAAGATATCCGAACAACCAAGTAGATGTTTTTTCTCCATAATATAGTAATTACTTGTTATGTCGACGATCATCTAATAGCTGGTAACAGATGTCCATTTGAACCAGTTTTGTCACATTTGAACCATGTTTGATTTAATTTTTGGGCTCCCGGTTTTTCCCTCTCGCTATACTCTAACACGCAGGCGGCTTAGAAACCGACCGCGAGTGTTTACATTAGCCGAAGCATGACCGCAAAAGTTTCCGTTAAGTATTGTGGGACTATGTTTCCCGGTGATGTAAGCGCCAATGCAGTTCAGCTCAGCGTCTCAGAGGTTCGGTTCCTACACACGGCGCCAATGTCCACTAGTGCTCTATTCATCTTTATGACGAGGTGTGAACGTGCCTGGTCAATCGGGATATGTTGAATGTCATCCTTTGATTGTTTTTTAGTGTAGAGCAGTCTGGTCGCTATACAGCGGGGTTCTGCTTTGGCGTTCGTAGTCCAGTTTACTCAGACTCAAGTTCGGTTTCCTGTGTGTGGAACCCTTAGAAATTGATAGGCCATCCTATGATCGAAAAAAAAACTTTTCACAGATGATGCTGTTCCATAAGCCAGTCAAAGTTAATTATTTCCCCTTGCTTTTATTCATCATACCATTCAGTACTGTATTGGTTGGAAACTGTAATCCAATCGCTGCCGAGAAAGGGCGGGGAGATGGTGGAAAGGAGAGGCGGTGCCCGAGTGGAGTCTTCAGCACCATGGACAACGACTCGCGCTAGACTGCAGGGAATCAGGGCTGGGAGACAGCGCTGTCTACAACCGCTGGATCCGCGACAATTTGGCTTGAAGACTTATCTGATTCGTTTACCATTTGCTCTACCCGATTCGTGCGATACGGTTGACTTGCATTTTTGTTTTGATGCCCGCGAGTGCAAGAAATCGAGCTGTATTTAGCTGCATTGTCTCTTCGTAGATCTGCCTCACTCTTCGTCCAGCCAAAACAGTGACCTTTTATTTCCTTTTCCAGGTAGTTATCTCATAACGGCTGCAGTAGTTGATTAGGCAATTCTATTTTAGTTTTTGTCTTGCCGTAATGGTTTATTGTGATGCGCATTTACCTTACTTAAGAAACATGAAGTTTCCTGGTTCAAACCTTTGCTCGGGCATGCTCTGATGCGCAGTAAACCTCAGTTTGCAATTGACTATTCTATTCTGTCTAAGTGTCCTCGTGCAAAGAAGTTAAACTGTTTTGTGGACAGAAGCGCACAATGAGGTCCCACCAAGACTTTTTGAATTGCACATAAAAAGAAGAAAAGGAGAAAGGCTGCGGGAAGCGACGCCTGCCAGCCCCCAGCGGGGTCCTAAACAAAACGGTCTCTAGCGTCATATTAGCATTTAAAAGGGAGACACTTCTTCATTGGTTGACAAAATTTATAGATATAGACGTCTTTTCCCCGCTAAACTAAAGCAAGATGAAGAAGTTTCGGAAGGTCTTGGACGGCCTGTCGTCTTCTTCCCCAGGGGGAGTCGCGTCCCCGTCTTGCGGAAGTGCAGCTGGTACCCCTACTGCTCATGCGCCCACTCCCCTGGATATCCATGTCCAGGAGACGCTTGTCTCAGAAAACTTTCACTTATGCAAGGTGAGTAGTGTCTGTTTATCTGTCTGTCTGTCTGTCTGTAAGTCTGTCTCTCTCTCCTCAATTTGCTCTAACATCTTTCTCAAATGCACGGGAACGATTCAGTAAAACCACCAAACGTCACCCTTCACTCCACATCAACTATGTTACATGGGCCAATTGAATGCATTCTGTCTAGTGGCAAGCTACTACATACCCATAGGCCCATTAGGCTGTTAAAATGTTCACTCAATCACGGTGTATCAAGCTCGTCATAGACATCTTGGCTGCCTCTCTCCAGGCCTAGCATAATCTTAAGTCCGGTTTTGATGTAAGTTATGTTTAGGCCATTGATGACGAGCTTACTTCTTAGGAAAGAAAAACACAGGCACTCAGTTGGGAGTATGACCTAAGGCCTAAATTTCCTCACTTTGTGACGCTGAAGTGAAGTGTAGGCGTTGTATTATTTAGTTTATATAATGTACCAGTCATACTTTATTTATTTTTATAATTAATACAAAGAAATTAACTGAGACCGCAATGTCTTTTTTTTACAGCTGAGCCCTGTGTTATAACAATAAAAACACATAAAATGGAAATAAAACGTACATAAAGTCAAACAATCACATTTGATTTATACGAAATGTACAACGCCTTACAGTCACTAAAACATTTAACTCAAGATGACTGAATTGCATTCCATACTTATTGGTAGTCGGTTTGTCGGTCCGTGTACGTTGCTCGGGAGGGGTAGTTAGACGGTTATTCCTAGAAAAGCATGGCAACGACGGCATTCTGTGTGTGAGTGTGTATGTGTGTGTGTGCGTGCGCGTACGTGCAACTGGCACCTCGTTGACTTTTTGGGCTATTACTGTGAGACCGTGGTGTGCCCAATGGTGACGACAACATCCGGCTGTCAATTACCGGTACTGCCGTGCTCTGACCGGTTGCCCACCGACCCTCTGCGTCCCAGCAAACGTCCGTGCATTTATTGGGGCTATGTGCATTTCGTTGGCTGTTAGTGCAAGTGGTGAAACAGAGTGGCTTGTATTAAGTGGCGGTGGTAATGTTGAAGAGGGGGGCACCTCTTATCCCCCTTCTTCTCCGCAGACAGTTCTTTAGTGTAGGAGAATCGATGACACATAATAGTCTAGTCCACAAAAAGTGAGCGAGCAAGCGGAGCGACCCTGCGGTATCAGGCTGATGTGATTTTTGTGGAGCTATTTATAGGCTCCCATTGCAGCCCCGCTGATGTGTTTGAAGCTGACTGCAGCGATTATTCCTCGTCCCAAAGAGGGTGAATTTTGGATCTCACTCTAAATAATTGATTGAAGAGCTAGCAAGACCGGCAGTGCAATAACATAGTAGCTGAAGGAGAGGGGAAACGGGGGGGTGAAATAATCGTTTTTTTTAACTATAAGATACAAAGAGGCAGGCTGCAGTTGACTCCCTGGCTGAGGCGGAGGCTGCAGGCGGGAGAAAGTGCTGGAAGGAAACATATGGCAGGCTGGGCAAGTCCCTGTAGGGATTAGACATTCTTCTTGTGGCCTTGTCGGTATTTACTGTATATGCACGTTGTTTTGTTTCCACTCCTTATTTAACCTAATTCATCCAAACCCCCAATACATTATTTATGCATGCAATTCTGAGAAGTTTGTTTGAATTATAAGCCTTCTCCTGAGTTGGGTTGCCCGTAGTAGAAATAGGTTTCCATCCCACACCAGTCAGTGTGTCATTTGCCATTTAAACACTGCAATTATGATTTAATTGACTTGAGGCTGAGGTGTGTCTTTGGTCACGTGGGACCAGCAGTGATTTCGAAGGTCCAGTTTACAGTTTTCCTGTCTCACCCCTATCAATCACAGATCCAGCGTATACAGTGTTCCTGT
>JACXGI010018228.1:0-13491 GCA_016801175.1 Esox masquinongy | reverse complement strand
GTCTTGTCACCCTACCCCATAGCCCATTCATATGAAGAATACGGGAGATTGTTGTCACATGTAGCACACAGCCAGTACTTGCCAGAAATTCCTGCAGTTCCTTTAATGTTGCTGTAGGCCTCTTGGAAGCCTCCCTGACCAGTTTTCTTCTCATCTTTTCATCAATTTTGGAGGGACGTCCAGATCTTGGTAATGTCTCTGTTGTGCCATATTTTCTCCACTTGATGATGACTGTCTTCACTGTGTTCCATGGTATATCTAATGTTTGGAAATTTTTTGTACCCTTCTCCTGACTGATATCTTTCAACAATGAGATCCCTCTGATGGTTTGGATGCTCTCTGTGCACCATGGCTTTTGCTCTGGGATGCAACTAAGAAAATGTCAGGAAACTCCTACTAGAACAGCAGAACTTTATTTGTGATTAATCAGAGTCACTTTAAATGATGGCAGGTGTGTAATGACTTCTATTTAACTTGAGTTTGAATGTGATTGGTTAATTCTGAACACAGCCACATCCCCAGTTATAAGAGTGTGTGCACACTTATGCAACCAGGTTATTGTAAGGTTTTTATTTTTCATTTTTCCCCCTCGAAGATTTCAGTTTGTTTTTCAATTGAATTGTTCACATTATAGGTCACATTAAAAGTGGAAAAAGTTCTGACATGATTTATCTTTGTCTCATTCTTTTACATCACAAGAACCTGCCGTTTTAACAGGGGTGTGTAGACTTTTTATATCCACTTTACTAACAGATGTTAGGATTCATAAACTAGTGTCGATTAATCATGAAAGCCTACTCTTCAATGGTATATTTAAGAATGACGTGTGAAGTGGTCCGGATAAGTCAAGCGCCAATAAAGTTACTGGTACACTGTTGCAAGTACGGGTATAAGTGCGGATATCACGCTCCATACTGCTCCCGCTCAAGTCAAGTTCTGACTATGGTTGGCTCTGAGGCTGAAAAATAAAAGAAAATGTGTTAATGGCAATTTAAAATAATATAACAGCGTTAAGTATTTTCATTTTTAAGTATTTTGGTTTTTAAGTAATAACATGCATGAACGCGTTAGCCCTATTTTAACAATTTTGCAAACATTAACAAAAATGTGTGATTATTTTTGGACTTGCCATGTAGTCTTTCTGTATTTTAGTGTGTATTCTTCCATTTGGCTCTAATGAATACAACCTAGAACTTTGTAGTAAACAACAATCACTGACAAGGCTCCACTCAGAAACTTGTAAACTTCATGATGAGGATTCTCAGAGCCACATGTTCTAATGAAGTGGATAATTGTCTGATTTGAGCCCCATCAACGGCATTGCACCTCTGCGATACTGTATTTTTCTTAATCAGCGGATACTGAGGCAATTTGATTGATGACGGTGTCATTGCTAAGCACCGGAGCATTAGGGTGGAACAGAAGAGAACAGAGCAGGCTGCTTCTCTAAAAGCTTAATGCTTCCCAGCTCCTTTGATGGCAATTAGATTAAAATATCGCTGTGTGCCATAAAATGAGAATTTTATTATGTAGAATAGCAGTATAGGTGCAAATAGAGGATTTTCATAGGCATACGATGTGATTTAAAGGAGGAGTTAAGATGTTTTTTTGTGTGCAATATTTCTTAGACATACATATTCTTTATTAAATCACAAAAAAAACTTTTTTCTTCGGAAACCAGATGTTTTGGCCATAGTTCAGGAATACATCCATTCTGGTCGTCGTTTTGACTGTTCATTGTATGTCATATTTTGGGGGGATTTGTTACAAAATCAAGCTCTTTTCTGCCCCTACGTTTCAGAACTGCCAATGCAAATTTTGACATGAAGCACACAAAAGAGGCATTCCTATATCCCTGAAGGGACGGTTCCTGTATGAATTTCACTTGCTTTGAGTTTTACTGTGTGAAACCTTCTCAAAGGTTACAGTGAAAGCAGTTGGTATCGCGCCAGTGTTGAGATGGGCTATTGATTAAAAATGTTGCCTAGTAATATTAATTGATATTGTACATAGGGTCTACAATGTTCTCTATAAACATACCTTCATGATTTCCCTGCAGCACACATTCTCTAGGTGACTGGTTTTTGCAGTGCCTGCATAGAAAATGAATAACTGAGTTTGTATATTACAGGGAAACCAAGTGCTTGGGTATCTGACTGCAGCTCACAAACTAATATTATAAGTGACATGTGGCTTAAGTACAGTACCAATGGGACACATCTCACTTCTTTTCTCCCTCCTCCATTGCCTCTGCTCCTGTCGGGTCCAGTTGAGTTAGTGGTGCCATCATTTCAAATTGACACGGCTCTGGGCCGGCTCAATCTTGGCCATCTGTTGAACTGGGTATTCTGGTGGCGAGAAGTCCTAGATCTTTTCGCTCAGTCACAAAAGTTTAATTTGATTGCAGGAACTCGCTATCACTCTCCATCTTTTAGCACAGTCAGCAGAGCAAGCTAGACACTGACTGAGATTTCAACCACAAAAATGGGGCATGTTCCTGTACTGCAGTTGAAATACTGAAAAATTTTTCGGGAGGGATATTGCACTTTTTAAAGTTTTGAAGGGATGGGCTATAACTGAAATGGAAGATGGGAGTTACTCTTTAAGGGCTGGTTGTTCTTTGGCACTATAGCTTTTTAATTAATTTGATATGCACTCCAGTTTCCAGTCTCGCCATTTATTTTGAATGCAAAATTAGAATGTCTCTATTGTTGCTAACTTATTATCGGTGCTACCTTCGCTGTCAGGCACCATTAGCCTAAGACATAGACTACAGACATTAGTTAGTTTGTTTGAGTTATACCACGGGCAGGATAATCTATACAAATGTGAATTCCAAAACAAATGTATAACATTGGCTGTAATGCCAAACTGGATAGATGTTATCTAGTTAGATGCTAAGGCTAGAATTATAAATACAAAAATATTTTGTTTCTGCTGTGCCGCTTCAGGGTAGGAAATTTACACCCGCTACCCACCAAATGCAGGTCATATTTTGCTTTGGCGCATAAATTTGCCAAAACTACCCACCACTGTGGCAGGTAGACAATAGCCAAAATGTGTTAATCCTAAAAAAACACAAATTAACTCCAAGGAATCCATCCAGATTCTCCCTGACTCTCTCTGATTGGACATTGAACCACATATACCATGAGCGCATCGCTTGGTTGGGTGGCAAGAGCGTTGGCTCAAAATCTATCGGCGCATTGCAAAACAAGTGGTAGCTCTACGTATGTGCGGAGATAAACATTTTGCTTTCATTCTAGCTAGCTTGATGGCAGAAATGTGGCAGCATATTGCTGGGATATAAAGGCCAGCAGCAGTAAAAGTAACATCAGCCAAAAAAACAAACAGAGCAAATGTACTGTTTGCACTGTCGTCAGCATTCATCGGACAAACAGCAGACACATTCATATACAGCTCCTGAAAAAATTAAGAGACCACTGCACCTTTTTCTTTCCTTTCCAAAAAAGTCGAAAAGGAAGGTTTTGAGTGAGGAACAGAAGGGTTAAAATGAAGAGACCACTGCAAATTGAACGCTTCTGTTCCTCACTCAAAACTTTCCTTTTCAACATTTTTGGAAAGGAAAGAAAAAGGTGCAGTGGTCTCTTAATTTTTTCTGGAGCTGTATATGTATATATGAACAAGAAACCAGGCAAGCCTAGTTCAGCCGGCCCGCAATAAAAAGCAATGATCATTGTTGCCCTCCCTGGATTAAAACCCAGGTCTCCCACGTAAGAGGCTGTATCTTTAACCACTATGCCACAAAGCTATACATTGGTCGACAGTTGGTATAGCATTTCTACATTAGATCCTTTTGTCATGCATTAACATCACTCTGAGTTTGAATATGTCGCTAGACACCATTAAGCGTTGTGCTAAATTGAGTAATGTTTCATATTAAGTTTACCTCCACCACAAATAGCATCTATAAACTGTATGGCTTTTGCCACTGGCCATTTTAACAGCTTATTAGCCATTTGTCAATGACCTTGATACAAATACTATCAATCTATGTGACGATAACTGAATTTTTCGTCAAGTGAAAGGACGAGAGAATCGTGTAGCCAGCGAAGTTTTTGTCTGTCCTGAACAAATCCTCAGGCAAAATGTGTTTTGACTGAGACGGAAGTTGAACGCGGGACTTGTTGTTTTGTAGTCTGTGTCTCCAACCACTACGCTATTTAACAAGGGCCAGTCAGTCAGTCAGTCAGTCAGTAAGTAAGTGAGTAAGAGAGTGAGTGAGTGAGTGACATTCACTCTTCTAGGCCGGCTCCGCTTACGCGGTCCAGCAAAAATGTTTGTCATGTTTGTTGTTCTTTGAAATACATGTTCAATAGATGTTTTAAGATTTTGAAACACATCTATGTGTTTGTTTTCTGTCATTTATTTTGAGGTGAAAATGTGTTTGTTAAAAATGTTAAGGGACTGGTAAAATTTGGGCATCCACCAGCCACAGTGGCTGATGAACCAAACAATTTCCTACCCTGTGCTCCTTGTAGACACTAGGTGGCTGAACATACCAATTTCTGCTTCAAGTATACTTTAGCATTTACTTTTGATATTTATGTATATTTTTAATCAAATGCTTTACCCTGCCCTGCTGGACTTTTCAACATAGCTTTAATTCTTTAAGAGGCTTTATGTTAAATCTGTAACTAGCACCATCAGCCACAAAGGTAAGTACTAACGCGTTAACATCGTCATTTTCAGGAGGGATATTTTTTTTTCTGTTACACAAATCAACTTTTTGCACAAATATTCTGCCATCTAGCACATTTTCAATACATAACTTTACCTCATTATAGTGAATGTTTTTTTTTCAATGGATATGGGTATGTGTCAAATAGCCAAAATACTAAATATAACCAGGAGAGAGGATTGTGAATATGTCAATCTACTTAGCGCTAGAAGCAGCAGAATTTGCGCTTGGCTACATCAACACTCTGGGCACACATTGATTAGGACTGACAACATTGTGTTGTCCGATAATACTAACAACCTCGCCATTATCAGATTCCCTCTTTATCAACAGGTCAAGCCGTTGACGGTTATTCAGTCAAAGATCGCAAAACAGACCCCTAAAGCATATCCATATAATACCGATGAAATAGTCTTGTCATTAGCCACTAAAATATAGTTATTTAACAATAGCAGTATTCTGGCAAACAATTGTATACGTTTCTAAATGCATATTAATACAATGCCTACCATACAGTTTATGTACACAATGTGGTAAGCATGTGTTGTATTTAGGGCTGGGCTCTAAGCAGATTATAGAATGCAGATGCAAAGGTTTCTTCAAATACCACCTTTTGCAGGATGAAGAAGGGGCTTTAATCAAGTGGCAAATCATTTCGTCCAGTCTATGCATCCTGTTTAGGGGAAATGTGTGCTATAAATGCCACCACAGCTGTAGCCTTCTAGTGCAGTAGTTGTCGTGACCCTGCGCCATTGTGTTGTCGTGACCTTTCTGTTGTCCTAGTGCTCTCTCAATCAAGCCACTAGTCTGCCCACGAGTTGCCACGGCAACATTTCAAATCTTTCCACAGGTCTGTTTGTCAAATACCCAAGCTTTAGCCAGAGCGATTTAATGTGGCTGAGAGCCAAGAAATGAAAGGTGGACAAATGGATGATGGAGAGTGAAAATAGAGAGGACGGAGGAAGTGAATGCAGTAGGTTGTGTGTGCAGTGCTTGAGGAAGGAGGGAGGTAGTGGGAACAACACACATCAAACGATTGTTGAGTAATGACAATTTCACCCTCCCCCTGCTGAGACCTCACCATATTTTCATCCCACAGCATGTGACCCTATAGTCCACTTTTATCTGCCCTTTAATTAGAGTTGACAAATGTACAAGTGAAAATCTGTACGCACAGTTGCCTGATAAATATATATATATATATACTGTATATCAACGTTCATTTGTGTTTGAATTGATTGAGTGAAATAAATACATTTTAGTATTCAAAACGTAACAAATACATTTGGGTATCAGGCAAAATGTATGGGTGAAAAGTCAGTATGTTCAGCCCGACTTTAATTCATCTTGCACTTACAAATGATTCAGAATGCCTCCACAAGCACTACATACATTTGTTAGAAAGCATTTCTAATCATTGATCATGTGTTATAAAGGGTTCATTCACATGGCAGAACTATGTTCAGACATTCAGACATCCAGACATTAATTCAGACATGCAAACATTCAGACATTTACATACACGGAGTAGAGAGAGTTTTTCCAGTGTTTTGTGTGGGTATGTAATACGTGTTGTCTCTGTTACTGCCACCCCATTTGTGGTTACTGGTGTTTAATTTACTTATCATTTTATCTGTGTCTTGGCACTCATTGTTTACCTTTCATTTGTCATATGTGACTTGTCTTTGTTTATCCCTAGGGGAAGGGGATTGCACATAGGGAGTGCATATAGGCATGCCGCCCATGGGCTTACATTCTACACGTAGCATTTACTTGTAAGACTCTGGGCAGACCACTCTGTATTTTGGGTAGTTAAGTAGACTAGATTTTCTAAATTAGGTTAGATCAGTTAGAGTGGCTTTTAAATAATACTTTCTTTGCTTTGGTTCTGCTCAGCCCCTTTTCAAATATTATACAACAAACCTTAAACTGTGTTTAACACGGTACTGCTGGTGTCTGTTGTCCGATTGCCATCACAATTTCACTTTATCACCAACAATCTAATTTGTACTGGTATAATGATATGTTAAGGTTCCCCTACCATTTGGGAAGGTAACAAACATTAATACCAATGTCAAATCTGACATAATCTGTTTGGTCAAAATTGACATAAAACAGTGCTTCAGAAAATGTACAATAAGCACTGCTTAATAAAGGCTTCATGAATCACTTAACTGAGGCTTCACATCACATTTATTACATTGTCATGCAATGCTAGGTTCCTACCTATTGTTGTCCATGCAGTGGGGATCCGTCAGGGCCTCAGAGAGGGCCTAAGGATAGATACAAATCTCTCTCTCTCTCTCTCTCTCTCTCATATATATATATATATATATATATATATATATATATATATATATATATATGTATTATAATTTGCAATTTTGTTTTCATTGATTTCATTTTTTTGTCTTAATTGTATTGACCTTCCTATTGAATATCTTCAGTTTATGTTGGACAATGAAGGGTTAATATCCAAGAGAAAAAAATATCCAATCAGAATTCTTCTTTGGTAGAAATTATCTAGCTGTGCTCAACGCTCATTGGCTAGGCTCTCAGGCTTTGAATAGAAGGCACCAGCCAACACCATTGACATTGACTTCAATTAGAGCAGCATTTTGGAATGCAATCACAAATTGTCTTGTAATAGGTGGGACAATTGTATTTTGCCTCAAGGCCCTCTTGAGGGCCTAAGTATATGTCACTAATTCAGAGCCAATAGCGAGCCTTATCTTGTTTTCTTACATTTGAGCTTAGCTAGCTGGCTAGCTTTTTGCAGTGAGTGTACATAAGGATGGCGATGGCTGTCAGCCCTGACTTTGATCTCAAAAAGTTTTAAATCTTTCGGATTTAAAATCAAACGACCAGCTACATGAACCTGCCTTAATCCATTTCATAAAGAAGGTCAGGAGAATGGACTTCATTTTTAAATGATAATCATAGTGGTGAGTGGACATCTTGTTTTCATCCACAGCTTGCTTTTTGTTGCTATCGTGTTCATATCATTTTGAATACAGTGTGTAACATATTATCTCAACTTCAGATCACTGGTCGTGAGGTGAAAACAAAGTTAATGACATTGCAATTGGAAGTACTGGGTACATGACATTTCTTGTTGTGGTCCATTTTTTTATTGTTGCATACTGGACATCGAATACAGCGCAACTTTTTTCTCTCTGACAGCATATACTGTTCGTGATATTGAAACAATGTGAGTAGTTGTGTGGTTGAATTTATTCTGCCACTATTTGAGTGACTGTTATGGCAAATGTTTCTTTGAAAGGACCATATTTTCTTCTAAAGTGGTTCCTAAGGTGCTATCGATATTTGCAGCCGTTGTGTACGTCTGCTGCTTCTGTGAGCCACAGCCGAGGCTTGGCTTAGGACCGTTTGACTATGTCATCAAAGAATTGCTTCTCCTACATAGGTCTGCAAAAGAAAGGTCTCAAGTCATGCTCTGTATACTAGGGGTGTGCGATACCACACATTTTGGGTTGGATCCGATACCAAGTAATAGAGGGCCAGAATCACCAATACCGATACAATACTGATATCAATAGTTTTCATTATTAAAAGTGGCTTATGTACTTCCATGTAGGGGAGAATTCTTTTAATATCCAGAGCTCTTGGGGAATGACCTAGGTAAAATTACAAAATCATTACGTCTATAGCCTATGACAGACCACATTTTTCCATGTTTCTGGTTTGAGGTATATTGTTTTAAATTCCATTAATATATGGAATTTATATATGTTTCAGTGGGCTAAATATACTATTTGAATGTCTGAATATAGTCTATATTTCACACAATGCTCTTCTTTCGTACAGCCATGACATTCATGCATGCAATAAATGTAGGCCTAGGGGTTGGATTAACAATTGGTGCCGGTAGTCAGGGTGTGCAATGCGGAGCGCTTTGCGTGTGCGACGCATATGTTCATTGTTTGAGTGCACGGTCACAAGCAACAGCAGTGGAACTGGAGAAGCATGACCACGGAATGTTGTTTGCACGGAGTGACAGTCCTACTCTTTGTTGAAATGGGTACAACTTAGAAGAGAAGAACTGAAACTGGTATCGATCCTATTGACGCTAGAATTGATCCTCAAAAATGAGACGTATCTGTAGTATCGATATTTTGGGATCGATCTGCCCACCCCTACTGAATACACAGGCATTAGAGTTCTCTATCTGTATGTATAAAAAATCTTTTTCCGCTACTGAGGGCTTAGCTCCAACAGTCACAGTTTGCCACTGTGTCTATGCAATCATGATTGTAAATTTGCTTTGGAAAAAATTGTCTGCTAAAAATTACATTTTATATAATTGTACTTACATTGATTACAAGGTGCCTTATTTTATATCAATATGTCCCTATTAAGTTATTTTTCATTAATTTATAAACATACTAAAATATGTTTTCACACTTTTAATACGAAAATAACAACATACAGCTCTGGAAAAAATTAAGAGACCACTCCTAATTTTTCTTAAATCAGCATCTCTACATGTATGGCAGCCATTCCATTCCAGTGTCTGTTAAATTCCAACACAGGCACACCTCATTTTACTTAATGAAGTACTGATTAGGTGATTACCTGAACCAAATCTAATTTAACGAGGAAAAGTATAAAAACCACTGCTGTGGTCATCACTATCCTCTTGCAATAGGACTAGCTGGATGGCACAAACAGTGCAAATAGTAACTCAAAGGTAATTTGAATAATAAAAATAACTATTCAGCATGACAAAAGAGTTGAAAAGAAAAGCTTTGAGTGAGGAAAAGAAGGGTTCAATTCTGGCTTTACTGGCAGAGGGATACAGTGAGCGTCAGGTTGCTTCCATCCTGAAAATTTCAAAGACGGCGGTTCATAAGAACAAGGTCAAGCAACAGACATTGGGGACAACAAATCTACAGACTGGCAGAGGGCGAAAACGACTGTCCACTGACCGAGATTACCGTCAACTCATTCGAATGTCACTCAACAACCATAGGATGACATCAAGTGACCTACAAAAAGAATGGCAAACAGCAGCTGGGGTGAAGTGCACGGCGAGGACGGTTCAAAACAGGCTCCTAGGGGCAGGGCTGAAGTCATGCAAAGCTAGAAAAAAAGCCCTTCATCAATGAGAAGCAAAGAAGAGCCAGGCTGAAGTTTGCCAAAGACCATAAGGATTGGACCGCAGAGGAATTAAGTAAAGTCATCTTCTCTGACGAGTCAAATTTTCAGCTTGGCCCAACACCTGGTCGTCTAATGGTTAGAGGAGAGGCCTACAAGCCACAGTGTCTCGCACCCACTGTGAAATTTGGTGGACGATCGGTGATGATCTGGGGATGCTTCAGCAAGGCTGGAATCGGGCAGATTTGTCTTTGTGAAGAACGCATGAATCAAGCCAAGTACAAGGTTATCCTGGAAGAACACCTGCTTCCTTCTGCTCTGACAATGTTCCCCAACTCTGAGAATTGTTTTTTTCCAGCAGGACAATGCTCAATGCCACACAGCCAGGTCAATCAAGGTGTGGATGGAGGACCACCAGATCAAGACCCTGTCATGGCCAGCCTAATCTCCAGATCTGAACCCCATTGAAAACCTCTGAAATTTGATCAAGAGGAAGATGGATGGTCACAAGCCATCAAACAAAGCCGAGCTACTTGAATTTTTGTGCCAGGAGTGGCATAAAGTCACCCAACAGCAATGTGACAGACTGGAGGAGAGCACGCCAAGACGCATGAAAGCTGTGATTAAAAATCAGGGTTATTCCACCAAATATTGATTTCTGAACACTTCCTAAGTTAAAACATTAGTATTTTGTTGTTGAAAAATGAATATGAATTTGTTTTCTTTGCATTATTTGAGGTCTGAAAACAATGCATCTTTTGGTTATTTTGACCAGTTGTTATTTTCTACAAATAAATACTCTAAATGACAATATTTTTATTTGGAATTTGGGTGTAATGTTGTCAGTAGTTTATAGAATAAAACTAAACTGTTCATTTTACTCAAACACATACCTATGAATATTAAAACCAGAGAAACTGATAATTTTGCAGTGCTTTATATGTTTTTTGTGTTCACAACTGTGCTTACATCACTTCAGTTGGCCAAACCTAAGGTAAAAGAAAATCTGCAATAGTTTCCCTCATCTATGCTAGTGAGTGTTGCTGTGGAAGGCTTGAAGTTCACAAGTCAAATACAAACTTTTTTTGTATTTGGACAGTAACTAAGCCTTTCCGTTCACCTTCATTCCCCTAGGCCAGACTACACTTAATCATAGACCATGCTGAACAGATGAGTTTTTAGTAGACACTTGATTGACTAATTCTGGAATAATGTGTCCAAATTGTTCTAGTTAAGATTCTAGCAGCCGTGTTCAGCACAAATTGAAGTTTATTCATTGATTTATCAGGGTAACCTGAGAGAAGAGCATTGCAGCAATCTAATCTTGAAGTAGCAAAACCATGGTTTAGTTTTCCTGCATCAGTTTTTGATTAAAGGTTTCAGATTTTTGCAGTGTTCCGAAGATGGAAAAATGCAGCTCTTTTTTCATATGTTCATCAAAGGAGAGATCATGGTTGAGGGTAATGCTGAGGTTTTGGGATGAAACCATACAACTGTCAAGGTTCTCTGTGAGATCTGCCAACAAAAGTCTTTGTTTCTTGTATCCTAAAATGAGCATTTCTGTTTTTTCTGAGTTTGAAAGCAAAACGTTCTCTGTCATCTACTTCCTAATATCTGAAACACATGCTTCCAAAGAAGCTAATTTTTGGGTTCCTATACAGCTGTGTGTCATCAGCATAGCAGTGTAAATTGACGTTGTGGTTCTGGATTACATCACCGAGAGGCAACATATAGTGAAAACAATAGTGGTCCCAAAACCGAGCTTTGAGGAACACCAAAATGTACCTTTAATTTTTCAGAGGACATGCCATCCACACATACAAAGTGTTATGAAGTTTGGATGAACCATATTTATCTCATTTATTCTTGTTTTTCTCTAATCAAATTTAAAAAAAGCAAAGGCTTTATTAAATTAAGAATTTTCCTTATTAAAATAAAAAATACAAGGCCTCAATATGTATATTTGTGCAAAACAAGTGAACAACACTGCTTGCCAGGCTTTCATCATTTTATGCAAATCAAACAAAATATTAAGAACAGACAAATGTATCCCTCAGAAAAATTTGCACAATAATAATTCTGTCAAACAAAATATCTTCCTTTACTTTGTTCTTCACATGTTTCTGGAGAGGAACACAAGCCTGTCTTCTGACTCTGGCTTGAAGCATGCCCTGTGACATGTCACAGTGTTCCTATCTGCGCTAAAGACCCCCTCCGAATGGGCACTTGTAGCAGGAATGCACAGGTACTTATTAGTAAGCTTACTCAGTCTTGAGATGTTGGCCTAATGGAAACTCCACCACTCAACTGGGTCTTTATCTGGGTCTGTGTCAGGGGACATCAAGTAACTTGACAACTCAGTTTTGATGTTGTCCTCCTTTGACTTTGGGCCAGACAGCGCTGTCTTCCTGAAGAAGCTTGGACATAGGTTCACTTTCTTCTTCTTTTTGGTGCACAGTTTTGCCAGTGTGATGTGTGTGCTAGCAGAGACTTAAACAGCTTTGTTTGATGCTCTCCATCTTTTCTATACATGTTGTCCTGAACCGGGGATCCACCAACGAGGCAATATCAAGAAGTTCAACTGTGGCAGGATTTTCATATTTGTCGTTGAGATACTGTAGTGTGGCACTCTTGATTTTCTTTGTGAACTCATTTTCACCATCCTCTGGCTGCAGCAGGCTGCTGTTGAACAGGTTTAGCACAGGCTAGAGGTAGGAGACGCTAATGTAGTTCTCCCCAGACAGCGCGTCAGTGATTTCTTGAAGTGGGCCTATGGCTTTGTTTACTGACTCCAACACGTCGATATCCTGCCAGCTGGGCACCAGGTGCCTGCTTTTCTTCTCTGAGCCCAGGACCTGGGCTATGGCCTTTTCTTATTCCAGGATTCGTTCAAACATCTTCTGTCTTGACCCCCAATGACTGTGATGAGTTGGTGAGTGGGTAGATTGAGCTCAGCCCTCTCCTCTTCCAGCTGAAGAAAAAGGTGCCGACCACCTTCTTGCACAACCCAGTGGCATGGTCAGGCCTTGGGTGTTTCACAACATTCTCTGAAAAGAATGAAGAAAGAAAAGATTCTAAGAATGGCAGCATTTTCAATAATGTGACAAGTGCAGCATTCCCACACATCATGTAACTTTTCCTGATAAGCCTTATATCTATTTGGAAAAGAAAACACATGGGCAAACACTTATCACCCTGCATTATATTGTGTTTGCATACACAAGAAGGAACACACAACCACCCACACTGTTGTGTATTTCTATGTTTCCTGACACACATTTACACTATCCATAACCTAACCTTAACTGCAACAACGAAACATTTATGGCTACACTTAACCTAGCCTAATGCCTAACTAATCCTAAACCTAACCAAATATGCTGCAGCCTTAATGTATATGCCTAATTACAAGTTTATCCCTGAACCTAATCACTAAATAAAAAATTGACTTTGTCCTCACAGAGACCAGCAAATTGTCCTAATAAGGGCAGTGTTTTCATGTTTTTTTCAAGTCCTTGTGAGGGCTTCTAGTCCTAATTTGATCTGTCAAACCAACACCACCCCATCTCCCCTCCCACCCACATGTCTATTCTATTGTTTAGAAGTGTTAGTGTTATTGTTTGAACACTATCTGTTTGAATATGTAATTAAACAGCTCCGGAAACAATTAA
>JACXGI010018227.1:0-13478 GCA_016801175.1 Esox masquinongy | reverse complement strand
ACTACCACTACTACCACCAATACTACTACTATTTTTCTGCCCTCCTCTAGTTGCCCTTCTGGTTAGACGCTAACTGCATTGTACTATTTAATGACAATACAGTTGAATCTAATCTAATCTAATCTAATCTACTGCCACTACTAGTACTACTACTACTACTACTACTACTCCTCTGTATTTCTCTCTCTACCAGGCTCTGACATTAACACGTCTCACCTCCACACAGTCCCCTTCCTGTTAACTTTGGACCAGATGGCCAGTTCAGATGGTTCCTTCACTCTCTGCTCTCACTGTGTGAGGTTGACTGACAGGAACTGGCTTTCTCCTCCCACCGTCTCCTTGTCTCTGTCTCTCATCCCAGCCCACACCCTCCCTCTCCCAGTCCACGCCCTCCCTCTCCTAAACCACACCCTCCCTCTCCTAAACCACACCATTCCTCCACAGCCAACCTCCTCCTTCCCCGGCCCCCTTGCATTTTTCACCCTGTCTGTGGGAGAAGGACCAACAGCCATTGGCTCTCTTGGCTCCAACTACCTTCCCTTGTATCTACCTGACCCGCAAGGCCCCAAAAGGGAGACGTCCTTCTCTGCCCACCCACCATCCTCAGAAGAGGTTTATCTCTGACAGCTGTGCGGAACGGGAGGAGTCAGCCGCTCGACCAACCAGCCCCTGAGAGTCGCCGTAGGCTTGACGACAGACTGTCCGTATCACCACATACTAGAAGAGAAGGATGGCTTGGTTGAGCTCAATGTCAAATCTACTGTGTCAAAACAGTAATGGAAACACCATGTTTCATCTAGGAGGTCATTTCTCGGGTTGGTAACAATCCTGGAATCCTATCAGACTGAGAGATTACCACAATGTTTTTGCAATGTCTGAAATCATAACCAATTTCCTACACAACGCATTAATTTTGACCAGGTGTTGCGTCATAAATTGCAAATGGCTAAAGAGTCCGGTTGGTTTGCAAACCTTTGACTGACTACAGTAGCGAACAGTAGCGAACAGCCACGTGAAACATCACACCAAGAATATACATTTTAGTTTATTAGCCGACTCTCTTATCCAGAGAGGGACAGCTACACAACCCAGCAACAGTACAACACAAGTTTCTCTGCATTCACATAACAACGGACAAGCCACTGATGTAACCAAGAGGCCGAAACAGCAGCAACAATCCTTAACGCGACTGAAGATGTTTAGCATGCCACACGGGTCCCCTGCAAACACTCCGGCTGTACCATCACAGGGCCTGAACACCACGTCACAGCCCTGCCAAGTCATTCAAGGTAGTTTTCAATAAAGTGTTTCAGATGTTAGCATAGAAGAGCTTTGACTGGGCTGAGCGGGAGCTTGTGTGGGACAACCAGGTGAACAGTGGTGGCAGAATGAAGAGCTTGGGTAGTGGGGTTTGCCTAAACAAATGGAGGGGCAGTTTCTCCTGCCGGTTGTCCATAGACAAACACCGTAGTCTTATAGCAGATGCAAGCTTCCAGAGGAAGCCAGTGGTGTGTGTGGCGGAGCAAGGTGACATGGCAGAATTTGGGAAGGTTTTACAGCACAACGGCCACGGCATTCTGGGAGAGTTGCAGGGGTTTGATGAACCAAGTAAGGATCTAAACCAACAGTGAGTTTCACTGGTCCAGAATTGGGATGATAAGTGCGTGGATTAGTACCTGCACTGCTTCCAGTGTGAGGTAAGGCCATACTTTATAAATGTAGAGCGTGAACTGGTTCAGAAACTGGGACATTGTAGTCCAATTAAAATGTGAAACGTTGATTCTGAGGCCAGATAGGCAGGCCATTATGCTTATATCAACTTAATTTAAAACTGGAACAGGCATTACCTGTAAAAATACAGGAAGTGTTGTGAATAATTCCCTGCTATCAAACAACGCCTTTGATAACTTTTGATTGTTGTGCGTCCTGGAAGAAGTTAGTACTTGTCCTTTGGAGGAGTCTTTAGCTCTGCAGTAGATTGAGACATAGGATTGAGAGGAAATGAGGTGGGATCTATCATTACTGCGCCACCGAACAACAGCTGGTCCGGGTCACAGGGACAGATAAGACTCAGCTGTCTCTCTTTCTCTCTCTCTCCATCTCTATCTCTCTTTATCCATCTTGGTGTCTCTTTATCTCTCTCTTTCGCTATCAGTAATTTCAGTGTCTCTTTCCCTCTCCCTCCCTCTCTCTCTCTGTGAAATGTGTTCATCCTCTGCTAACCTTCCCATTCCCATGATGCCTCTCTGCTCAGTGTCTGGGCAGATGGGAGAGACGTTGGTGAGTCAGCAAAGTTTTCAACCTAAAGCAACGGTATAAGACACATCTGGGCCCTGTCCAGGAGTAGTCATCAAACTGACCTTTAATTTATGTTCATCTTTATGTGTGGGTCTTCAAAAGCTCCCATATTATGCACCTTGTCAGCCGATGTGACAATAAGGAGTACAATGTAGACCAGATGGTGCTTCTGGTAAATAGAACAAATGGAACAAAACACAGAGAGCCACAGGTCACTGATGATACAGGCTGTGGGTAAGTCTGTAATCAATATATAACATGAAATCAAGGACTAGGACACATTAAAGTATAATTGCACTAAATGAAGGCTAAACATAGCAACAGAAGTGTAGCAAAAGTTGTGTCCATAAATATTCAATATCTCTCCTCAGGTGAGGTGCTCCTCAATGAAGATAAGAGCCGACAGCAGAGATATTTCCACTCAAGAGACCTAGTACAGCTTCTTCTCATCAGAACAGGAGATAGTACAGACACCCAAGAGAGCTCCATACAGCAGATAGCACAGTCATGTCAGGCTACCTAGCACAGTCATATCACACTACCAAGCAGAGGACCTTATCAGGCCGACTAACACAGTAATATCAGGCTACCAAGCAGAGTGCTTTATCAGGTCAGCTAACATAGTCATATCAGGCTACCTAGCAGAGTGCCTTATCAGGCCAACAAACACAGTCCTATGAGGCTACGTAGCAGAGGTCCTTTTCAGGCCGGCTAACACAGACCTATGAGGCTACGTAGCAGAGGTCTTTTTCAGACCAGCTAACACAGACCTATGAGGCTTCGTAGCAGAGGTCCTTTTCAGGCCGGCTAACACAGACCTATAAGGCTACGTAGCAGAGGTCCTTTTCAGACCAGCTAACACAGACCTACTGTTTACTTTGGTGCCTGATGAGGAAGCCTTGGTGTAGTGGATGCTGCTTGCTGTGTTTATGTGTTTGCTCGAAAAAAAAGTATTTCTTTAACACTGTACTTACTGTGCTCAGTAAGTACTTACTGAGCACATTTCCTACCGGTTTCTGTCACACAATTCAACCAGCATCTTTGGGGCTCTGGAAAGCAAAGCTTAATGACAATACAGTTGAATCTATAGTTCGCTATCATAATGCCTTTATACCACTCTTCCAGGTCTTTTCCTCCAAACAAAATTCAGAACCTCAACATCTCATGAAACCTAAAATGGCCTTTTCTCTCAGTCCTGCTTCCTGCTTCACAGAATCATGCATAAACAACTCCATTGCCCTCTGCCACATCAGAACTAGCCAGGACTCAGCTTTCAGCTTTTACACATTTTTATGTCGACTAAGTTTGGTGGTTGGACATGCTGTTAGCAGTCAGGTTGGAAATTTTCTCACATTAATAACTGCCTGTCTTTGGCAGTTATTAACGTTGTTGCAGTAAATCCAGCACTGTCAAACTCTTTCAACTACAGATTCGACTCGAAAGGCCCCCAAAATAAGTAAACAACCCTCGCTATCCCATTTGCCACTTTCTCCCAATCACACACCAGCAACCGTAAGAGACAAAATACTGTCTGGTTTAGGTCTTCATTTGCATTGTACGGTCTGCAAAATAGGTAAACCGGTTCTTGACGCAAAATCGTACATGAATCCACGACAAGGAGTCAGGGAGGGAAGATAGTCCCTGACCCCTCCCACCCTGTCACCTACTGTTCCAAATCAAATTCTATCAGACTACCAAGCAGAGTGCCTTATCAGGCCGGTTAACATAGTTATATCAGGCTACCTAGCAGAGTGCCTTATCAGGCCGGCTAACATAGTCATATCAGGCTACCTAGCAGAGTGCCTTATCAGGTCAGCTAACATAGTCATATCAGGCTACCTAGCAGAGTGCCTTATCAGGCAGGCTAACATAGTCATATCAGGCTACCTAGCAGAGTGCCTTATCAGGCCGGCTAACATAGTCATATTAGGCTACCTAGCAGAGTGCCTTATCAGGCCGGCTAACATAGTCATATCAGACTACCAAGCAGAGGACCTTATCAGGCCGGCTAACATAGTCATATCAGGCTACCAAGCAGAGTGCCTTATCAGGTCAGCTAACATAGTCATATCAGGCTACCTAGCAGATTGCCTTATCAGGCCAACAAACATTTGCATTGTACGGTCTGCAAAATAGGTCAACAGGTTCTTGACGCAAAATCCTACTGTTTCAAATCAAATTCTTCAGTCGGCAGGAGTGCCTGAGGGAATCAGGCACTCCGCTAGTTTACTATTCTCACAACATCAACTAGACCCACACCAATTGCATGTATTGTAGTGAGTCTCTTCCATAATGTAACAGTCATGACTCAACTGGCTCTGTACTGTCAAAATCCTCCCTTATGTTGCTAGATCGACCAACTTTTTTCATTAAACTATAATTTTGTTATTATTATTAGCAGGTTTGCTAGCCATAACTTATTTGGCTTGCTTCTAGTCTAATGTTTGATATGCGAAGCAATCTTATTGAATGTGTCTTGGCCTAAAAAAAATGCCACTAGAAAGCAGCTTACACCCAAATTCAGCTACTTAGATGATGTTCTGAACTTTTTTGAACAGACAGATTGGACCATTTCTAAATGTTAAGCAGGGAGAACAAATAAATATATCATAAATAAAGTTATGCAATTCTGTTGTGGGCCTGTTTTAATTAAGCTTGTACTGCACCTTATCAGGCCAGCTAATTCAGGGCCCTATCTTGCTAGCTAGTACAGGGCTTTATCGAGCTCGTTAGCAAATCGCCTTACCATGCTAGCCAGTGCTGGGCTTTATCAAGCTAGC
Source organism: Esox masquinongy (assembly GCA_016801175.1). Lineage (NCBI taxonomy): Eukaryota > Metazoa > Chordata > Actinopteri > Esociformes > Esocidae > Esox > Esox masquinongy. The sequence goes on along the minus strand of JACXGI010018227.1, from coordinate 8,400 downwards.
TAGCAAACCGCGTTATCATGCTAGCTAGTGCTGGGGTTCATCATGCTAGCTTGCACATGGCCTTATCATGCTAGCTATGCCGCGTTCTATTTACCTTAGAAGTCGGAACTTGGAATGACGTCACACCCGACACAAGTCGATCGCGTTCCACTGTCCAAATTAGGAAAACAAGATGGACACCCCCATTAGAGCCTTTGTTGTGCTTGCCCTTTTGGAATGTTTTTTCATTGTATTTCATTGTGTAAAAAAATGTTTTGACCACTTTTCAATCGGCCATTCCGTAACCGGTAACCTCACCTGTAACCTGGACGGGCGAGTGCTCTTCAGAATATTGTAACGTAACTATAAACGTCATTTTCCTATATAATTTAACACTAGTCTGCTAAATGTCATAGGGTGTTGCCATCTTGGATTACGAACTTGGGGCTAGTGGGGCTGCTCCGACTTTCCGAGTTAGAATTCCGACTTGAGGTGGCGTTCCAGTTGAAACTTCCGACTTGGAACTCGGACATTCCGACCTCCGAGTACAAATGGAATGCACCACTCGTACTGGGTCGTATCTTGCTAGCTTGCACGGGATTATCATGCTAGGTAGTACTGGACCTTTTTCTCAGAACCTCTCTTCTGATAAGAGTGCAATGATGGGCAGGAGACTCTCGTGAAGAACAAGTAACTGATAGCCCAGAGCAGAACACCTCCATGGCATGTAGTACCCTTTGGATGTTACATTTCTCTGCTTTTTATTTATATATTGTAGATATTGGCAGACAGAATACATTAAAGTGCTGAGAGAGGGAGGTATTTATGGTCCTATGTGACACACTACTACTTAACTAGACTACAGAGTTTTCAGTGTTGAAGTCTAAGGTAATGAAAATGCTAGATAAAATATTGTAACTTCACCATTCTTGTTTTATGAATAATGCAAAACAAAGTGTGAACAATTGTATTTAAAGTGATGTTTTCTATTATCACAGTTTTTAATGCATTTACACATTTAATTTTAGAACAAAACGGTTGCTGTTACAGAATGAGTGGCAACGATTTGTGTACTGAGGCAATGTAGCACTGTATATATATGGACCCTTTTTAATTATTTGAATTAAATTATACAATAAAAAAGTACATAATTTATTCAACTAAAAACTCCTCTCCCTTTTGAAAGTATTAAAATATCAATACTTAAATCTGCAAGCGCCTTTCAGTTTGAAAATATTTAAATATCAATATGTAAATCTGGTTCAGGCCCCATGGTCTGGTGGTCTAAGTGCATGTACGCAACCCCAGAGACCAACCCAACTCGTCCCTTTCTCTCTGTTCATGTCGGTTGCACTGTTGTCCACACTCAGACCTGCCAAAATAAAGCAAACAAAAATGCCTACAAATGTATATTTTGGAAAAGTATTATATACACATAAGCAAATTTAGATCTGTAATCTCCTTTCAGTTTGAAAATATTTCATAATCAATATTTAAATCCGCAACTCTTTTCAGTCTGAAAATATTTCAGGATCAAACTTTAAATCTGCCGCATTGAAACTTCTCTTTCCATCTTCTTTCTTCCTTCTTTTCCAATCCATCAGTATATGGAGGAGCGATTCTCCCCGGGACTCTGACACACAGCATCACAACACAGAGCCGAGCAGAGAGGCTGTGTAGTTTACCAATATCATCCTCTGACGTCTTATGATTAATTTATGTCTTACCTGCCTTTTACTGAATAACTCCTTGGTCCTTGGGGGATTCTGCTGAGGCAATGCTGCAAATAACAGCTCAAATGAATAAAATGCAAATGATCAGGCTAGTTCCCACTTACAATCCTTAGGGATCCCCCTCTCCGTGCACACACACACACACACAAAGTCTCTCTTACTGTTGAGAAATAAGCTATATTAATATCCGTGGGGGTCAAACGAGTGCTATACTGAGCTCTATAGCGAAGAACTAATAACAACTGAAAGATAAACATAAAGAAAATATTCATTCAAAATATGAGCGACACTTTTCACACAAAAAAGCCAATCAATCAAACGTGCCTTTTTATCTGCTGCATAGAAACCAGGGCTGCAGAAATTATCTAATTTATTTTGGACAATTAGGTTTATTGGAGTGTGACAGGGAGCGAGGTGAGTGCTCAGTGGGCCGTGGGCACGGCAACAATGGGACTGAACGAAGCATTTCTAGCTGTACTGTGTAGTTATCAATGTAGCCAATGACTGACTGGACTGGTCTCATTAAATAGCGCGTGCCTCTGTGTTGCCGTTGAAAAGTGTCTGGACTGAGGGTAAACATGTTAATGCAGTGCACTGACTGAGAAGAGGGAGAACCAGTCTCTCTGTGTCGTTCCTTTAAAACTCGATGACAGCCGGTCAAAGAAAGCTATGAGTTCTGAAAACGATGACTGGTTTTGTTCTGCCACTTGAAACAGGTTTCTCACTACTTTTACCTGTGATGCTGATGTGTAATGTGTAACAGTATGAAGATAATTGTGATGTGTTTTTCTGAAAGTTTTAGTGCCTCGATATCCGACTGGCATGTTGATTTTGTAGTTAATAGTTTAAGTAAGCACTGAATGATTCACTGCCACATATTCCTAGATGATGGTGAGATTAAATCTATGGCGTAAATAATGAGTGTTGACTCATTGCACATATGTGTGCATGCTACCGCACAAACCATGTACCTGCTAACATATAGCTAGCTACAAGATGCCCTAGGTGTAGGACATGTTTTATTAAAGTACAGAATGTTCACAATGCTTTAACATTTACCTAAGCAGCTCTGATATTAAAATGTTAAACGATCGTCTCTTCTCTTCCCAGAGTCTTCATTATTCAACACACCGTTGATTTTAATCAGTCTTTCTGGAGGAGGGGAATCATGTTCATATCTCTTACTCCATCTCTCTCTCGCTCTCTCGTGTCTTCCCCTCTTTCCGTCTCTTAGATCCCACAGGGGAGGGGAGAGGAAAACAGAGGAGCCCATTTATCAACCAATAAATATTTAAGATGTCATTTTAATAAGTAATCCTACTCCCCTTAACCGAGCCATGTTCTGTGCCTCTCTCCACTCAGGGCTACAGATGCTGCCTTGTATTTCCGTGCCACCAGCATCTCTACAGTATTACCACAACAACGCTCACTCACATACGGGGTAACTGATTGCCTGACTAAATGTGTGTATCCGTTTGCTTCTAAATTGTTATTGCCTTTGTCATTATTAATGGCCTTCCTGTTTGCAGTCAGTTCACAACTTGGCTGGCTCGGTCAGAAGAAGAGACGAGTACCCCGGCCTCACACAGGTGTTGCTTCCTCGTTCTTCCCTCGGAGTGCTGCGATAGTCCCTGGGCTGCTGTAAATTTATGAGACCTTGGTGTGAACTGGGGAAAAGGGGGGAAGGCGTAATATAGCGCCTATTTAATGTATTCTATATGTTAATGTGTAGGGTGAAACAGGCAGCCAGGGTTTATTACAGAGAGAAGTGGAGGAAGAGATGGAGACGCATTAATGAGACTTAAAACAGCTGGACAAATAGCAGGATAGATACTGTAGGCAGTACGGTAAAATACTGTAGGCAATATGGTAAAATAGATATATAAACAGTCGGACAGCATTAACACTTTTACATTTTAGTCATTTATCAGACGGTCTTATCCAGAGCAACTTGCGGTTAGTCCATTCATGATAAGGAAAACGTTCACAGGAGTTCAGTTCAGCCTACATGCCTAACAGGGCTTTCTGACCTCTCATCAAGAAGGAAAGCAGACAATGCATGTCTTTTTGCCATTTGTAAAATCCACACTTTGGCCTTGCCGAATAGTTCCCAAATCTGTAAGACTACCAAGGAGTGATGGTTTCAATCCCAAGAACAGGACACCATCCTGGAGAGTAGATCCACAACCAGGCTGCAATAAACAGGCAGATGCTGGATGTCTGAAGCAACCCCCTGCTTGTTGACACACGCATGCCTGTTGTTGGTTCTTACCAGTACATGCTGGTCAAATAGTATGGATCGGAAATGCCTTAGTGATAGGAGGATCGCTAGGAGACCCAAGTGATTTACATCAGATCTGCACCGGAGACCACCGTGACAGCCCGAGGGGCAAGGCGTCCTCTCTCCTTTCCCCCTCCCCTCAACTCCAGCTGCATGGATTCCATTGCTATGGCTGTGCCTGTCTCGATCTGGGACCCCTGCTTTGTTCTGTGCCGGTACTGTGCTGGTACTGTGCCGCAGGACAAAGTTCAGCTACTGACCTATAGAACTCTGCCGAGTTCAGGCAACAGCTTTCTTTGGTAGACCTGCAGCATGATGATGCTATTGGGGGAAGTCAAGCTCTGGAGTCTCAGCGCAGAGGATTCCCCCACTTTGCCCACAGAGAAATTAGATGGCTGCCCTGAAAGTATATCACTGGTATATAACACTGGTAGACTCATACAAAGGAACTATGTCGTTACCCTCTTTGGGTCTACCAACCCTCGGGTTCTCTCTCCTTTGCGTGGGACCCTTCCAAACTGACAACTAATTTCATTTCCAGCTCACCTGAAACACCCGCTGTGGACCATGCAGAAGTCGAGGGGTTGGCAGAAGTGTTCATGTCAGCCCTTCACAGCTGCCAACTAGCCAGCCAACTATCCAAACAGCCAGTTAGCTAGACAGCCCATTAGCCAGCCAGCCAAATATCTAGTCAGCCTGTTAGCCAGACAGCCCGTTAGCCAGCCATCCAACTAGCCAGCCAGCCAACTATCTAGTCAGCCTGTTAGCCAGACAGCCCATTAGCCAGCTAGCCAACTAGCCAGCCAGCAATTTTGCCAGCCAGCCAACTATCCAGCCTGCCTTTTAGCCAGACAGCCTATTAGCAAGACAGCCAACTAGCCAGCAAATAGCCAGACAGCTCATTAGCAAGCAAGCCAACTAGCCAGACAGCTCGTTAGCAAGCCAGACAACTAGCCAGCCAGACAGCCCGGTAGCTGGCCAGCCAACTAGACACTCAGCCAATTAGCCAGCCAACTAGCCAGCCAGCCATTTATTCAGCCAGTTAGCCAGCCAGCCAGTTAGCCGGCCAGCCAGCGCTCCAGAACAGCGCAGAGCTGGAAGAGGAGAGGAGCTAAACAGGGTGGCAGCCAAGTGGCTTGGCATAGTGCCTAATGATGCCTTGCATGCGGCTGCTCTTGACAACACCGGGGTAACACCTGCCAACTCTTAGTAAGGTGTAAATGTCTTTATTAACAGAGAGAGAGAGAGAGTTCCTCTGGTATAAAGACTTCTCCTGTCCTGCGTGTTCTTCTATTCTGGTCCATGTTATCACAACCAACTCTGCCAAAACATGTTTTTTGTTGTTACCAGTTAGTGTGCTAAGAGCACATTATTATTTACAGCAACGACCTGGGAGCAATGACGGTTAACTGTCAGGGACTAAAGCAAGCTGTGGGAAGCCGTGTGTTTCATCACCTGCTCTCTCCCAGACACTGCCTGTTCCTTCAGGCTCCCTGATTTTCTCTGGCCCTCTTTGTTGGCCTGTATATAACTTTATTTATAGTCTTACATTAAATGCATTTTAAAGTGCTTTTCAAGTGAAAACGGGTAGAAGCTGTACAAAAACAAGGTATAGCATGAATAATAAATCGTATATTATGTCTGTATTGTACAGTGATCACACCCTGTGCACATTGCAGACGCCAGGGTGTTGGATATTGATAACATAGCCGAGTGGGGAACAGTATTAGCATATTTTGGAAAGAGCTTTTGTTGCATTTTATTAAACGCTGTGGTGATGTTTGGGCGTGGGACAGGATTCATGTTGCTTTGGTCTTTTCAATAATAACATTTAACACTCTAGGATTGCATGGAGCCTCTTAGAATAAAAGTACATTCAATGGATTTTGTCAATTTGACGGAAAAATCCCTGTTAATTCCCTCTTAAATGTATTATTATTTAAAGGTTTTATGCATGAATTCAGTTTTTCCAAATTATCCAGGTTCTGAATGCGATGGTTGCCTGGCTTGAAGACTAAGTGAATTTTAAATAGTAGCGGGACAGGTAGAGGGTAGGTAGGGAGCAGATAGAGGGTAGGTAGGGGGTAGGTTGTGGGACAGGTAGGGGGTAGGTAGAGGCTAGGTAGGGGGTAGGTTGTAGGACAGGTAGGGGGTAGGTTTTGGGACAGGTAGGGGGCAGTTAAGGGATAGGTGGGTGTAAGTTGTGGGACAGGTAGGGGGCATGTAGGGGGACAGGTTGAGGTAGGTAAGGGGTAGGTATTGAAACAGATTGGGGGACAAGAATAATAAACCAAGTACATTTATTTGGATTTCTGGTTTAAGGGCAGGGTTGGGCATAGAGTTTGGGGTTACTTTTAGATTTAGGGAGAATGGGTTAGGGTTAGACATTAGGGCATACCAGTTTAGGCATAAAGTTTAGGGTTAGGTTCAGGACTAGGGAATTCATATATAACTAGTAAAAGTTGTGGAGTTGTCAATGGAAGGCAATGGAAGGAGAGCTTGTTTTGCCTGCAAAGTGGGTGTTCCCATATGCTGTGACATCGCATAAAAACTATCAATAGGGAAGAAGGATTTCTGGGTCTGGGTGAGGTCCCAGGTCCCAATGAGGTTAGAACGACAAACGTGTGTGTGTGTGTGTGGGTGTGAGAGAGCGTGTGTGTGTGTGTGTGTGTGAGCATGTAAGTGTGTATGAGGCCTCAGGGTGTGACCATCGCTGTGTGTTGTAATAGGAGAAGTGGGAATGGGGAAATTGACATTGAGGATGTTGTAACCCAGCTGTGTTTTAATTGACCAGGCTGAAGCTTGTGAAACACATAGGCAGTGTGTAAAAGACCGGGGGAAGGCCTGGAGAGTTTGAGGGCTGACTGGACGGCTTATGGCTTTTAGTTTCGCCTTGAGACAGGTAGAGCCAGCTAATCCTTGTGTCAATATAAATAGGTGTCTACAGCTTGATGCCAACTCATAATAGGTTTTTGTGTCAGCAGCACCTCATAAAAACTGTGACACCTTCAGTAAACAGAGCTGCTTTGGAAGGATAGGAGAACCCAAGCCACGCGGCCCTGCCAGGTCCCGTGTAGCTCAGTTTGTAGCGCATGGTGCTTGTGACGCCAGAGGTTGTGGATTTGACTGCCACGTGGGACCAGTTCGAAAATGTGTGCACTCAATTCTGTAAGTTGCTGTGGATATGGGAGTCAGCTAAGTCTCACAAATGTGCCACACAGTCCTACCACACCAACCAGCAGTATTTATGTGCTCACTGTTCCTCATTCAGTGTGACGTGGCATCTTCAATGTGTTGGGCCAACAGCCTGGGGAGAACCACAGGGGCCTTGAATGTAGCCCAGCTGCTAGCTTCAAACACAGCTCGGCTGCCACCCCCTGACAAGGCATGCCTGATTCAAATCAGGCCTCGTCAGGGGGAGGATAATAGGGCCCCCAGGAAAGCAGCTCCAGGCAGCAGAGTGTGGAAGAAGACTGGGATGCCATACCCTGGCCCGTGTTGTTTTAGGTTTTTGGGGGATTTGACTGTGGTTCTTCGGCTTTTTGTTGACTAATGCGCTCCAGAACACTGCCACGGTGTTTGTTCCCTGTGCCTCTCCCCGTCACACCAAACCCACTTTACATCTGTATGGTTCATATAACCTCAGAGTACTGTGTGCCGCTTCCTCTTGTGTTTCTCTCCATATGCGATTTCTCCCTCTTAATCTCCCTCTTCCTTTCTGCCCCCCCCATCTCTCTCTCCGCCTCTCTCTCTCTCTCATGAACACACACAAACACAAAAGCATAAGAGAGGAAGTGTTTAATAGTGCTAAACACACAAATTCCAGCACACCTGCGTTGCGAGGCGTTACACTGCGATGACAAATGGAGTCTGGCTGGCAGAGAGGAGACTTGTATCCCAAATGGGACCCTGTTCCCCAGGGTCCCTGCTCAAAAGTAGTGCACTGCAGAGGGAGTGGGGTGCCATTTGTGAGGCACACAGAAATATTGTCTGATGAAAACGTTCTCTGTGGTACCACAGCAATATCTGCTTATTACAATTCCCACCCGGCCACAATAAATCATCTATCCAGGCCTGGCTTCTGTAATACTGCTGACTCAGCACAGCACCGCCTAGTGTTCCATGGACATCATCTATTAATAAGGGCCTTCCATATTAACATACTCTTGTGGAAATAGAGTGACGCTGCAGGAGGAGTGATGTTGTAGGGGGAGTGACGCTGCTGGAGGAGTGAAGTTGTAGAGGGCAGGAAGTGTTAGCGTTGGGTAGGATGGGTGGGATAGCAAAGGATTGGTAGCACGGCGTAGGAAAAGTTAGGATAGGTAGGGTGGTGTAGCATGGTGTGGGGTAGCTTAGCATGGGGAAGGACGGGGCAGGATGGTGTGGGATGGTGTGGGGTAGCTTAGC
>JACXGI010018226.1:0-13298 GCA_016801175.1 Esox masquinongy | reverse complement strand
CAATGTACAGCTAGCTGGTGTAATGAACCAATAACGTACAGCTAGTTAGTGTAATGAACCAACAATGTACAGCTAGCTGGTGTAATGAACCAATAACGTACAGCTAGTTAGTGTAATGAACCAACAATGTACAGCTAGCTGGTGTAATGAACCAATAACGTACAGCTAGTTAGTGTAATGAACCAACAATGTACAGCTACCTAGAGTAGTAAACCAACAATGTGGACAAATACAGAAGGTTTGTTTGCACAAAGGCGCCTCAGTGAATGCTGGCATACACACAAGCTCACACGCTTGTGTGACAGGGTTCAGCAAGACATATGGCCCAGCATGCAGACTTGAGACCTTGGTAAACATTCTGTTCACAGGCAGGATTGCAGCAGGCCTAGAAATAGGCTGAGCAAACATGCTCAAGTTAACAGTGGCTCTATATGGGTCCAGAGGCCTGTTGGAGGACGATGACATTCCCCGTCTGTACCCTCCATTCACACTGTATACAGTGATGTGTACTTATTTGTTGACAGATGGACACAGAAACACACCTTTTTAATACTGTTGGCGTACTGCTTCATGGCCAGCTTCTCAGCTGCATTCTCGAAGCCAAAGAAGGACTTGATGTCCAGACTGGCTGTCTGTTCAAAGCACGTCCACTCTTCATTCTCCGGGTGAACCTGCAGCGGAAGCGCGTCACGTTAAAATACAGTCTGTAAATGAATTAAAGTGGAGAGTACATAACCAGTAGAGTTGTCAGGCTCACGGTGTAGTTGCAGATCTCATGGACGATGACTCTGTTGGAGAAGCTCTCATTGACAACCTCAATGTGCAGTGTCCTCGCCCTGCGGTTCAGTGTGTTCTTCTGGATGAAGTACAGGTAGTCCACCCCAGCCATCTGGCCACAAAGTAGGAGGTTACTCAACACTGGACAACACTAACAGTAGGAGGTTCTCAACACTGGACAACACTAACAGTAGGAGGTTCTCAATACCAGACACGAGTAACAGTAGGAGTTTTTCAACACGGGACAACACTAACAGTAGGCAGGATACTCAACACTAACAGCTTTGCGAAAACATGTATTGGATTAAAAGAAAACCAATTGGACACAGACCATATTAGGATATTTTGGGCTGTAAGGGAATAACCAAACACACTACTGCTATTGGTTGCTAGCTTCACTGCTAAAAAGTGAAAGGCTAAAAAAGTTACGATACCCTTTTGAAGAGCCGGGGGGCGTCGGCTTCCACCTTACAGCGTCTCTCAGTGAACATGATGGCTCCGTCATCACTGTGCTCCTCTTTGACAACCTCACTGTCCACAAAGATCGGGATCAAAGGGCAGTTTGGAAACCTCCGTACATAGGCCTGAGGGGGGGGACGTTGGAGAAAGAAAATATTCAATGTTACTCATTTGACTTGAAATAAAACTCAATGTATGACCAAGGCAGGCAGTGAAATTGTTTTCTGGGTTCACTGGGTAATCACTCCGATCAATAAAAACACTGGAAGTCACAGTAAGTTGACTTCCAAATGGAAAAGCCCATAATGCCATGACCATGGCTTTGGTGCACTGGAGTCTACAGTCTAAAATAGAAAGAGTGTAGGCCTAGGGGTTAAAGCCTAGGAGGTCTCTCTCCTCAGGGACCCTCAGACATTTCCCGTTTTCGCCATTGCCCTGAAGAGACACCACAAATTCAGTAATGAAGGGCTTGATGATTAGCTGACAAGTCTAATCAAGTGTGCAAGCTCTGGAATAGACTAAAAATGTGGAAAAGGCTGGGGGTCCCTCTTGGTTAGAGCACTGGTCCAGTAATCAAAAAGCCACTGGTTGGAGAATCCCAGGGCTGACAAGGTGAAAATCCCTTGCTGTACATTTACACCAGTAAGAAGCTCTGGATGACAGCATCTGTGGAATGACTAAAGTGTAAAAGTCCGATGTCCTGATTTTTACACGACCCACTTACACTACATCCCTGGAGACCACTGTGACCTGAAGGAGTCATTGAGGGACCTCAGCAGCATTTTAAAAGAGATTTAACTAGAGTGACTTGGGCCCCCTGCAGGGAATGCTCTGCCTGTCAAACAGTCTTGACCTCATGAGTCATATAAGCAAAACAAGCACACTTTAAAAAGAGTCACGTGGCGGTTGCTTGATCACATAACTCCGCCAAGGTTATGTAGAGAGATCACCCAATTTATTATACTTGCGAGCAAACGTGCCACAACTATAGACAAGTAAACAATCCCTGTTCGGACACATACGAGGAGAAATTATGCAGCCTTTCAATTTGTTTACCAACTCATAAAAATGAATTTCACAATTCAAAATGGAGACGCTTAAGTGGCGCTGCAAGGGCTGTCACAGGTGCCACGGTGGGACGATTGGACAAATCTCTAGAGAAGTCTAGAAAATTGAGATGCTGCAGATGCTTGCCAGATTTCACAATGCCTGGATGGGTATTTTGCACATCTACTTACATTTGTGATTAGTTTAGATTTAGATTAGATTCAACTTTCTTGTCATTGAACAAGTACAAGTACAGTACAACGAAAAGCAGTTAGCATCTATTTGCATTTCTGGTTAGAAGAGGGCAGAAAATTTACAAGTATTAAGTATATGTATGTTACAAGTGGAATGTATAGATGTGCAATGCAGGTAAATGCAGTACAAATGGCAATTTTAAATGTGCAATTAAGGCAAATAGAGGAGGGCAGAAAATGTACAACTATTAGCATAGTGTATGTTATAAATAGTTGTGCAGGTATAAATGGCAATTCTAAATGTGCAATCAGGGCAAATTGAAGGAGTAAGGTAGCATGTGCAACAGAAATGCAGGGATAGCAGCAGTGAGGTTCCTAAAGTCGACATGTAACAACTGAAAATTCCCTTCTCAGACATTGCAAAGCAGTGTCAATAGTACAAAGGGAGTAGTGCAACAAGGTCCCTGAGAGGCAGTACTAAGCGGTGGGTGGGAGGGTATGGTTAGTGAGGAGTCACAGAGTTCAGCAGGGTTACAGTAGATGGAAAGAAACTGATCCTAAACCTGCTGGTGTGGGAACAAAGAGACCTGTACCAACTGCCTGATGGGAGGAGGGCAAACAGTTTGTGGCATGGGTGTGAAGGGTCCCTGATGATGCCACGCGCCCTATGCAGACACCGCTTGCGCTGGAGGTCTGCGATGGCTGGGAGTTGGGCACCAGTGATGTGCTGGGAGGTTTTCACCACCCGTTGCAGGGCCTTCCGTTTGGCCACGGAGCAACCTCCAAACCACACTGTGGCGCAGTTAGTCAGAATGCTCTCGATTGTGTTACAGCAACTGATCAGTCGATGATGTGGAACGCACCCGCCGTTTGCTGCGAGCAAAATCTCAACAAAGGATCCCGACCCGTGAAATGAATAAGCTTCAACACCCACATGTGGCTTCTCATCTGTGCTCCACTCTAAGTTAGCACAATGGTGCAGAGTAGTCAGAGGTCGACCAGCTAGGACACTCAGACCACTAGGTTTGTGAGGCTAACAGTCATGACACTCACAAAGGGACTGGAATGAGCATGCCGTCCCTGCATATTATCTGCAGGTTACCGCTGCATTTTGTGACACGCTACTAACGGGAAGTAATACAGAGCTGCATTGGTTGCAATGTTGGGGGAATGAAACATCAAAATATTCAGACCAGCAGATCGGACACAGTAACTCTGTAAGCAGACTGGATACTCCAGGGAAAACAACAGAGGAAGTAGTCACAGCTTATTTAAATTAGCATACCACCTTGTTTTTTTCCCCCCTCAAAGTTGTTTACAATATGCCACGGTAGGGACTGTTAAAATATACGTGTTACTGAGTGTCACACTATGAAATTCTTCTGTGGCTTAATGCATACCATCAGTGTACAGTTTATTAGGTACACCCACATAGTACCGGGTCTGACCCCTGTGCCTCCAGAACACATGGAATTCTTTGGGGCATGAATTCTACAAGGAGTGTTTTAAAAGGTCTACTGGGATGCTGGTCCATGACGATGCAATTTCCCATGAGGCCAGTCAGCAGGGAGATGGAAAGTACTACTGTCAGCAGGTCTTTTATAGAACAAAAAGGACTGTTGTAAAGGGCCTGCCTCCCCATTAAAACAGTGTAGTACAAGGCCTGCCACAACCCTAACAGGCAAATGCACACAAACAGCTTTTAAAGTCTATGAGAGCGCAAGTCATTATGGATCAAACAAATCCGATGTTCAGCAGCCTGACCGATGATGAGGCACACAGGCCACCCATTAACAGGTACCTGTTGAACATTAAGGTAACGTAAAGAATTATTCTAATTCCAAAGTCAAAACACAAGACGTATACAAAACAACAAGTAGCCCACAGTTAGATCGTTCAGGCATTGTCCATTGACTATTCTAACAGTGCGTGGATTCAGAAAACAAAAATGCCTTAGACATTCTGATCCTACATACATGATCTCTTACTATAACTATTCAGCATAAATTTTTGCTTTTGGATAGAGAGAATATCCAGTATTTTGTGTCTGGCTGTTGTGTTTTAAGTCTATGAGGGGATAGGTTGTCGAGTCACTCCAGTTGCAGGACACGTAGAGATCATACTGAGCTAACCATTCATGTTTATTGTCTCACAAACTGCAGCCCATCATGAAACACTAGTTAAGAGCCAAGACAATGATGCTGTTTTGGAGAACAGCAGAATGTGGTAATCAGTATTACGTCCCAGGCAGTCAACCAACAAGCTCTATGATAGGCTCAGGACTGGAGTGACACAGTAATGGCGGTCAGTGGGCCCAGGGGAGGGTCAGTCATTGGGAGAGGACAGAGGCCCCCTCATCTGCTGCTGTCATGGAAACATATAAGATGTATAGGAGCCCGCACCGCCACTTTTAGACCTTTTAAAACACTCAGATTTAAATGTAGATCGAACAAATATCCCCAGAACTGAGATAGGCAGAGACCGGACCTGAGATAGGCAGAGACCAGAACTGAGAAAGGCAGAGACCAAAACGGAGATAAGGAGAGACCAAAACGGAGATAAGGAGAGACCAAAACAGAGATAAGGAGAGACCAAAACAGAGATAAGGAGAGACCAGAACTCCTGAGGACTGTACGTTGTGGTATGTGGTAGCTACAGGAGAGCCACGGCTGCAGGCAAATAGCAACACACTTGACTGCCAGCAGTGGCATGTTACATAACGTACCAAAACAGGGCACTTCCATCAGTTAGAATGTCTGTGTTTTGACAAGTCAATGCTGAACATCCGGATATAACACAACATAGTACTTGTTTCTGGCTTAATAGATAACCCTAAAGAACAGGAAGCCGTACAGTCTCAAAAGGGGGGGTGGGGGGAGGGTTCTGAGGAGTTGCAATAATTAGCCAAATACTCAGAGCTAATGGCTGTTTTTGTGCATGATGCAAAGTTCCAGGATATGGCAGTGAGCTGTGTTCTATATAACATTTACCAAAACTCTTGAGGTTCCACACTGATATTATAAACAGGGTCCCATAACAAATAGAATCGTAAGAAGTAATTTTGCTTCAGACCTGTCCTTGTTATCAACTAGATGTTAACCCTTAACACTGATTAGGTGAAAGCCATGGAATAACACTGTTACACTGATAATACAAAAAACAAGATGTTCTACTGTTAAAAACTGCATTGGTAACCAATTCATCATAGCAATAAGCCACCTCCGCGATAGGTGGTCAATATACACAGCTATGAGCTGTATTCAGGCATTCTTGTGCCTTATTGCTTTATTATACCACAACTAGTCGCCAAAAATACCCAGTTAAGAACATGTAAAGCAAAGCACTTTTCATCGGCTGTGTCACAAACCAGTGAGGCTCACCACAGAGCCGGATGGAGCAGCCCCATCTAAGCAAGCCAGCTGTGTCGGTAGGCCTGGCAACAGACAGCTGAAGGGACAGAGCACAATGGAGGGAGGCCTAATGACACCCCGGGCCAAGTTCAGAGACACAGCTCAGCAGGAAGTCAGCAGGAGCTGCAAAGACACTACTGTACAACTAGGGCCCAGAGGACTGAAACGAGAGACACGAGAGACAAAACGATACACGAGGAGGACTAGAGGCCCGCGCCATAAGCCAGAATGCGCCCCGATTCAGAGCGCATCCAAAATAGATAACCTTTCAAGGCAGTCAAAAAAACAGCTTTACATTTAGGCACGCTGCCATGCCCATGGTGTTGAACTTGAAACCCACACGGCATGATGGGGCCCTGACGGATGACCCTGAGAGATGGACAGCTGGCGGCATGGAGACGGGCTTCACGGTTCAACATCGCGTTTGGGCAGGATGTCCTGTCCAGTTAGGATCTGACAGTAAAAACACTGAGTCAAGCAGCCCCGGTATGAAGCCATGTGATATGATCTATTCGCTGAACTGGGATTAAACGACTGCTGGCTTCCTGCCAAGTCACAAGATTTATATGAGACTGTTTAGAGCCTATTCTGTGACTTATGCAACCATGTACAGAGTAAATGCTACACCAGTACAGCTTATCCACGCAGTGGTAATCGGTCAGTTAGGTAAAACAGATGGTAAAACAGAATTTTTCAGATCTAGCCAGATATGATTAACATCTGAACTCCTTGCCGATCATTCCAGAACAGCCCAGCATATTTTCTAAACCGTTCCAGGGTGATTTTGGATGCGTGTTTTGGGTCAGTGTCTTACGTGAAGACTGATGGCCATCAATGGATTTCCAGTTTTTGGACACTGGCTTGAACATTGAACTCCAAAACACCTGATAACCAGCTTATTATGATGCACTGCACATGTTCAAGGCCCCCTGTACCAGAGGCAACAAAAGCAACACAATGGCCTTATCAACCCTTGTAAGAGGTAGGATTCGCTATTTCTTGAATTCATTATTTGCTCCAGTAAACACACAGCTCACATTTTGTTTGCATGGTCCACAGAACATTTATGCACAGTATTCAGGTGTGTTTTGACCAGCTAAATCTGGCTTTCTGGTGTCCCTTTCGTGAAGGAGGTTTTGCATATGTTTACCAACAATTAAATGAAAAGAACACCCAGTCTAGAATACTTTAAGTGGGAGGTTTTGATAATGCTATGTGGTTGCTTTTACTGCCTCCGGTCCAAACCTCTTGTGCACAAGACCACAATATATCAGTAGATTATCAAGGTGTTTTGGAGTGCAATGTTTAACCAGTGTCTAGAAACCGAGTCTCTGTTGAATGTAATTCTTCCATGAAGACAACAACCCTACAGTAATTGACAGACTGTTTTTTTTCCTTTAGTGACCAATCTGAATTACATCTAAAACCTACGACGAGACCTAAAGCCAGCAGTTGGGTGATAGCACATTTAAAACATTAAAGAATGAGGGAAGTTTACTACTCATTAAAGGCAAGAAGAAGTGATTTTGTTGGATGTTTCTTGGCTAAAAGCTCTAAAACCAAGGACTGGGCAGCTCTGAGTTGACTACAGTTTGGTCCATGCCATATGGTTTTATTTAGCAAATTCCAAAATGTTACCTTTTACAAAACCATGTCAGGTTTTGGTTTCAACTTTTTTGAATGAAGAATATAAAATTATTTAAGAAAAGTACACAGGTGTCAGTGTTGATGCATCTGGACATACACATAATGCATAGATGTATTGATAATGCAGTAGTTGGAAATACTTGGGAAAAGACAAATATACATAACTTACAGCCATTATTAGCTCAAAGGGGTGTTTGTAGACCCGTACGGGTGACTGGTATTGCTGCACCATGGCTGTCACTCAACGTCTGGAGCCCTGTAATTAAATAGACCATTCTTAGTATTAGAGATCAGTCGAGACAGCGCTAGAGAACTGTAACTAACAAAACATCCACCACACATTATCATGAGGCAAAGGTCAGAGTAGAGAAATGGGATTTGTAAAGAAAGCAAAGAGAAATGCTGGATCATCAGCTGTAAACCCACTGAACAGTCCTGATGCAAAATGCTTGATTGGCACTGGTCTAAACGGTTTATATCATACTGTACTGTTGTTGCTGATGTGTGCTTATGGAGGAGCTGTATGAACTACAACAGATTTTTTTAGCTAGCTGGGATTTAGGAAAAAGTTATATTACACAGCATCTATCAATTGGGTTAATGTAAAGTTAACGTTACTATGAAATGTTTTCCCCCTCTTAATTAAAAAACATATTTAGCCAGACACTAGTAAACCAGTTTTAACGTTACAGTAGATTGGAACCTCAAAATAAAGTATTGTTTTGACACGAAAACGAAAATGTAACCATAAGAGTAACGTTAGCTAGCAGTAGCTACATTTCCTTTCCAGGACATTTCCTTATCATGTGTTCTCCAATAATTTTGCTAAATAACAGTACAATATACAAGAATCATTGTATTGCTAGCTACAACAGATCTGTAAAGACTAGCTACAACCAACAATAATTGCCTTTTTCTCGACATGTGAACGGCAAGTTTTTTAATCCGGCATCATGTGACCTTTTAAATAACAGGCAAACCGGCAACCGAGGCTACATGCTCGACGTTCTCATCAAAAATCTAACCTTGGCTTGAGTCAACGTTAAAACTATTTTAGCCAGGTACAGTACTGACTGTACATCAAATCGAAATGAATAATAGGCCTAAACTACAAGAAAAATGACAAAAAACTTACCAGATGGATTACTTTCAAGATCAAATGAAGTCTGCTAGTAGGCTATTTGCTTATATTAAATACATGATACTACAAAAGCACCTAAATATACCGACTTTCAACGCTGTTTTGTTGGCGATTTGATATTGTGTTAACCGAAAGCCGCTGCTAGGCTAGCTGTATTGTGTAGAGATCTTCTAACTCCGCCCCTTTTGAGTACGTAACGTACCGTTTTAACATCTCAAAGCAGAGATACATTTTGGGAGATAAGAAACCATCGGTAAACATGTTAAAGCGGATTACAGCCCACTGTTAATGCAATTTATACGTTGTCAATGGACTGGGGGATGCATTTTGAGTAATTTGGGGACAAGGGGGTGTACTCTTGAAATGACTGAATGTGAGTAATTTCTGCGCTAGCTCATAAACCCAACATAGCTCGAATTACGTGAACAACAAGAACAACATTAGAAATATGGCTCAAGGTCTGAGGTATACACGTTTTTAATATGAAGTCGTAGCACTACTCTTACCCATACGTTCAACAAGTGACAATTAGCTTATCAACTGCATACGCAGAATGCCAACCTAAGCTCGATTGGTAAACCGTCTGCTGGGCGGATGATACAGGCATAGATATGCTTTATTCTGTCATCTTATTTATATCTCTTTCTGTATTTTTTTGAGTCAGGTATAGTACATAAATTATATAAATGACAGCATAACAGGATATTCCACCCTAGTCACTCCTAACACCCACACTTTCTTTAGCCATCATTCATTTGCTGACCAGGCAAACTACTCTGTATGTCTTGCTCTAAAGGTTATAATTTTGTTAATTTCCCTTGTTTTTATTGTTCATTTGTATGTACTGTACCTTCACATTATTCTTGTGGTTCTTTGTGTTGTCTGTATTCTTGCAATTGAATGCCTTTGTCCATGTCATCATTGAAAATTAGAATTGGTTCTCAATTGTCTGGTTAAATAAAAGGGAAATACATGTATAAAATGTATATTAATGACTTTAGAACATTTTAGAAAAAAATATTTCTTTAGAAACTGTGATTTTGTTATGGACATGTAGGTGAGTTGGTTTTTGGAGATTTGTCAAATATGAATGATCTTTAAAACATTGACAGTAAAATAAAATGTTGTAATATTACATTGTTAATTTATTTTGATCCCCATTAGGCTACTCATCAAAATATTAAAATACAGCTAAATTCAATGTGTTGATTGTATCTGTCTGTATGAGTGTGTTTATCTCTGTTCATAGGACTTGGCATGTTTTGTAAGGTAGTTGTAAGGAAGCTGGTTAAGAGAATGCCAAGAATTTGCAAAGCTGTTATCAAGGCAATTTGTGGTTATTTTGAATAATCTACTATAAGGAATGTATTTTGAGCTGTTTAACACCTGTTTTTAGTTGCTACATGATTCCATGTGTCATTTCATATTTTTGATGTCTTCACTGTTATTGTACAATGTGGAAAAAATAAAGAAATACCCATGAATAGGAAATGGGTAGGTGTGTCCTAACTTTTGACTGGTAGTGTGTGTGTGTGTGTGTGTGTGTGTGTGTGTGTGTGTGTGTGTGTGTGTGTGTGTGCGCGCGCGCGTACTCTGTATTAGCTTCCCTACCTTTCTCTATATTCATAATAGTATTGGCACTAGTTTGTGACAATACAATCTTTCATAATAATAATAATAAAACACATGGGATTTAGTGCTTCTCTTTAACACAAAGCACTAATAGTAGCTTATTGTACTATCCTGTCCTTTAAGTAATTGTCAGTAGATGGTGCTAAAGATTTACTATTAACACATGAAGACATACTTTTGACTTACTGTGTACAGTAAACACAATACATTGTAAAACCCTACACTTTTACGCAAGCACAATGTAACTTACATCAGGTGTCCACTGAGAGTCTTGAGAACCATTATTCAGACCCTTATTCAGACATCATTATTCTATTGGTATGCTCCCAGAAATACTCTAGGGCAGGGGTGTCCAAACCCACGGAGGGCCGTGTGTCTGCAGGTTTTCGCTCTCTCCTTGTACTTGATTGACTAATTATGTTACTAATTGGTTCGTTTCTACCCTCACCTGTAAAAACCGGCAGACACACAGCCCTCCGTGGTTTGGACACCCCTGCTCTAGGGAAAAGACAGTCATAGCATCATATAGTTCTGGTTTGGGCATTCAATGTTTTGTATCTAAAAACCCAGCTCCCAGTCTTTCATTCTGTAGAAATTGTCGCCTCCCTGGTGACGCAACAATTAAGGCACTTGTTGGAGCACAAAGCTGACAGCCATATTCAAGGTTTGAGCGTTGATTGTGCTACTAGGTGGGAAGCTGCATCAAATCCAACGGTTTTCATACGTCAAATGTCTAACATAGAATACATTTCCTAGAGCGTAGAAGGTAAAAGAAAGGATAACAAACGGTTTCTATAGCAGTTCTTTTCAAATTGGCCAGCATCACCTGTGGAGTGGGGAGGCATTGTCAGCAGAGTTTTCCTGGTGTCATTGCGCTTCGCAGTCGCTCAAGCCATTCCGGTGGCAATAAAGCAGCTGACTGGGGTCATGCTTTGCGACAGCGTGCCACATGTGGAAAAAGGGAGTAATAGAAGGTGAAAACAAGGGGGTACAAAAAAGATAAGAAATGGTGCCATCTTTAGGATCAGTTAAGAATGGTTTACAAGTGAAATGCGAAGACAGACTCTTCACTATGCCATACTATAGTTTATAGGAAGAGTGTGTTTTTTAGATCTCCCTTCAACATACAGAGCAGTACAATTGAGTGGGGATTAATTTTTAACAACTCCAGATGTCTTATAATCACGCACTTACACAGGAGCTGAGACAGCAGAGGAAAAAGCAGTGCTGTTTTTAACAGTCCTGTTTCAGCTGATATTTACCTGGTAATTACTAAGGCATTGTGTTGGTTTCACCATCAGATATTTACCAAATGATATGGATGGGTGATTGTTTCCCAAAGAAATGCAAAGTTAATCATTGTAATTACAGTTTTGACAAAGTCATTTCAAAGAAAGCACCAGGTAGTTGGCAGAATTTGTTATAGAGCATGAAAACATAAATGTTATTTTTGAACACACCGCTCAAAAGCACACCTGGAGCCGCTAATGTGCTGGCCAAGCCAAGATGTTCTTTCCCCCCTACTACCACAGCTGCTGTTGCTTGTCAACAGGGATAATGATCACAAAAAAATGGTTTGAGTAGACAGCACAGCCCTGTCTCTCTAGAACAGTGAATTTCAAGCGTCTCCTAGGGACCCCCCAGCCGCAATACACATTGAATGTATTCCAGAGCTAGCACACCTGAATCATCTTGTCCACTAATTATTAAGCCCCAGACTACTTGATGCCAATGAGGCTAGACCCCAGTCACACATCTAGGGGTCCCCTGGAGAGCATTATGAACCGCTGCTCTAGAAATGTCACCAAGGTAGCCACGGTCTAGCTTGGCTGACACCTGGCTCTAACTCGGCTTACCCTGCGCTGTGAGGAACACAGGTAGCGTCAGCCAGACTAGCCAAAGTCAACGGATATATTCACTTGTATTACATGTCTCCCCGTCCAGCCTGACCATAGCGTCCTCATTAAAGACACATTAGCTCCCATCTGATTAGCTCTAATGCTGTGATTGGCTCTAATTGAATGTTGTTTCCTGTACATCTCCTCCAGATCTTAGTCTCTCTCTCACACCCACACAAACACACAGAAACTGACACACACACACACACACACACACACACACACCAAGTATGACTTTACATTACTAACATTTCTTTTAAATTCAAAAACTTGACCTCTAACCCTAAATCTAATCCCCTAATTCTAAACATTTACATTTTAGTAATAATTAGCAGACACTCATATCCAAAGCGACAATTACAATTAATACATACACATACCTAAACTACACTTAACTCCATACCCTTACCCAAACCTTAAAAATTAAACCTAACCTGTTAGCCAACAAAAACATTGTTTGATTGGAAATTTCAGGATATTTTGGTGAAATGTGTTCACATGCTCACAAACATGCACACTCTCACACACACACACTTGTTTTTAATAGAAAAACACTTTGCTATTTAAATGGAGACACAAAATTTTACTGATGGTGAAAAAAATCCTAATTTTATTAAACGCTAATCATAACCCTATTCCCTAAATTAACTATAACACCGAACTCCCTAACCTTAACCTCAATAACCTAACATTTATACCTAAATGTAACCCACCCCTAATGACTAACCCTAAACCCAATTTAACCCTAATTGTAACTTTTGACCTAAACACAAGCCAAAAAATCTGCTTTTTCGAAATGAGGACAGGAAAAATGTCCCAATTTGTCAAATCTTTCTGATTTAACCACAGTTTGGGAACATTTTTGTTCCAATAATATAATTAGACTAGAAACACATAGTGTCACGTCCCCGCCTCCGCGAGCGCGCAGCAGAGGGCGCCCGCGCCCTTGAGTCTCAGTGCACACCAAAGCACACACCTGTCACCAATCACCAAATCACACACCTGTCCCCAGTCACCTCATCAGCACGCAGATTTATACAACTCCCTGCCACTTCTCCCCTGCCAGATCAATGGTTCATGTTTACATGCCACA
>JACXGI010018225.1:0-13520 GCA_016801175.1 Esox masquinongy | reverse complement strand
GGTTGGGGTCTGTACATAGCCCCACCATTATGTCATATAGGTTGGGGTCTGTATATAGCTCCACCATTATGTCATATAGGTTGGGGTCTGTACATAGCCCCACCATTATGTCATATAGGTTGGGGTCTGTACATAGCCCCACCATTATGTCATATAGGTTGGGGTCTGTACATAGCCCCACCATTATGTCATATAGGTTGGGGTCTGTACATAGCAGCATCTTAGTCAGTGTGGTGTGTTTCAGGTGTGGCAAAGATTGGAAAAAGAAAGTCTGTATTAATGTTGGTGGCTAAGCTCGTTGACAAGAGTTTCCAGGGCCTCATTCGTTATGTGTCTCTGCTGTTTGCTGTACGTGCACTTTTTAACATCTGTACCCTGCGCTTCATTAGGAATGCCTGATGCAATGTAACCAATAAACTGCCAACACTGTAAACCACTCCCAAAAGATGCTTCAGGGCAAAAGCAATCGCTCAGAGTATTTGAAATATTTCTATACCTCGTCTGCTCTAACCTCCGCCGTTCTCTATGAATATTGTATAGACATTTTTATGAATACTCGTAAGAGAGAAAGAAAAAAAAGAGTTACAGAGAGTGAGAGACAGAGAGAGCGAGAGAGAGAGTGCAGGTGAAGAGACCTCTTTCATTGTCTTTGTGATCAATTTGTCTCTTTGAGAAAGATGCCCCTGGGGCCACTTTAGGGAAAACCTTGTTAGACTGAGTTAAATTGTGGCCTGAGGCAAGCTATTACACACACACACACACACATACACACACACACACTCACCTTTTCTTTAAAACACATTTTCTCTCCTATGCTCCCTGCATCACACAATCACGCATGTGCACACATACACACACACACACACGCACATACACCCACACACACACATTCTGTACACAAACATTCTATGGCAAGTCTTGTAGTTTGCTTCTCCATGTACTGTCCTGCCTGTGGATTTCAGAAAGACGTATTTGAGTGTTTCTGTATTTACCCTCTATTCCTCTGGCTTAGTGGTATTAGTGTCCTCCAACCAACGCGAGCAGTCCTCTGCACGGTCCTAATCAAAGTTGTAAGCAGCTCTCCATTAGTCTATCCTCCCCCTCTCACTGACACACGTGCACACGCTTGCTGGCCCTCACGCACACTCAGAATGTCATCTACAATTACGATCAAGGCCGACGCCATAGGAAGAACAGCGTGAGGTTAAGGGAGGGTTAGGGAGCGGGCACTGGCAACAAAATAGTTCATTCTCACACCAGAAAAGGCGGGATGTAACAATGGCTATGTGTGTCTCTGCCGCCACGTGCTTGAGGCATTTATTTACCCCGGTACATTCCGGCAACCGAATGATTTGGATCCTACTCATCGTTAGCCGTGCAACACGCCATGTGTAGGCTAGCGCGGCTCTCAGAGGGGGAGAGACCAGATGCTCTGGTCACACACGTCACCCTGGACGTGTTCATTCCGGTCCAGTGCGCTCTCTCTCTCCCAGTCCTAATGGAAAGGTCAGAGGTCAGTCCTGTGGGAGATCTTACCGGTCATGGAGGAGGGTGTTGGGAAGGACATGGTACAGTGTATGTGGGAGATAGATCTGAGGGGACAGGGGTGGGAGGTGTTCGGGGCAATGAGATTGGGTGTACCCTGTGGATTATTTCCCACGCCTCCCATCCCTATCTCAGGGCCACTCACCAGGAACCCTTTATAAGCCTTATAACACTATTAGCATAACATCTCTATTATATATTACCTACTGAACCACAGTGTTAGCATAGCATCTGTAAGTCCTTTGTATTACCTAAAACAGTGTTAGCATAGCATCCCCAAATCTTATGTATTACCTAATGCAGTGTTAGCATAGCATTTCTAAATCCAATGTACAGTATTACCTACCACTGTTGGTGTCTACAAGACATTTCTGTGCCTTATTTTGTGCATGCACTCTATATGTATGCAGACGTGTGTCAGTGCGTATCGATGCGTCGGATGTTAGCCAGTGGCCCCCTTCTGTTCCCTCTCTGAGGTGTCCAATCAGAACACCGAGCTGGATTCCATGAGCCCAGAGCAGCTGATCCCAGACCTGCCTTATGAGCAATTACCCACAGAGCACGGCAGCCTCGCGTCAAGCTGGACGACCCTGTTCACTCTAACATTTGAGGCAGGGGAGGCACCGCGGCCACTGTCACCACGGCCACTGTCACCACGGCCACTGTCGACTGGACAAAGACGCGTTTGCCCAAGAGCACACAGGCAGGCGTTGGGATGGGGGCGGGGCTATCTCTGTACTCAGGGTAGTGTAATTTATCATTGTCGCTGCTTAGTTCTTAACTCTGGTAGAATGCACTGACCAAACGGAGGCAGAACCCAGCAGACAGACTCGATTCAAGGCAACACCTTCAAGCCTGACACAATGCTTACCATGTCACCATGCCACGGTCATCACAGTAGATTGGTGTAGACATCCGTGACCCCAGTGAAAACACAGGTGCGATGGTCAGTGTGTGTGTGTGTGTGTGTGTGTGTGTGTGTGTGTGTGTGTGTGTGTGTGGTTTGTGGGTGGATGAGCAACAACACAAGCAGCAACATAACCCATATTTTTCCTGTCCCGGGTCCTACAGCCCTGGGTGACTCTTCTCTAGCCCCTGCTAGCAAATGGATGAAACATGCATTTCCAGGCTGCCCCTCCTGTTCACTATTATGCAACAGCGAACCGCTATAGCTGTTGAAAGGCAACAACACCTAGAAGTAGAAAACATCACCCCACAGTTCAAGAGGTACTTAGGAAGAGCCCACAATTTATGGTCTAATAAGAAATGAATCAAGCTCTGTATTGATGTTGTCTTGCTCTGTGCTCATATCCCTTGTGTGTGCGTGTGTGTGTGTGTGTGTGTTCACTATAAATTGAGTTATGGCAAGCCAGTGCTCATGTGAGATGCTCCCATCTCTTCTAATGAAGCTAATTAAAGCTCTATTTAGAGAGTGGGGAGCCCAGGAGACTGAGCGGAGTTCCTCACTTCATTAAAAATCAATTAACACACTCCACGTGCCAGTTCACTACCCATCACTCACTGCACCAAGCAGACATCCATGGTCGGGTCCACCTCACAGAACTCCCTTGTCTGTCTGTTGTTGTCTGTCTGTTGTTGCCTGTCTGTGGTTGTCTCTCTTTTACTTTCTCTGAGAGATTGTGAGGCTGATCTCCTCTTAGCCATGGAATCGCCAGCTCTGCACTCTGGCTCTTACATAACGTCAGGATAACACAGACAACAAGCCAGGGCCCAGCCCATACCACACAACCAGCCAGTCAGAGGGCCAGGTACCAACTTTCAGCTGCCAATCAGAGGGTAGCCACGCCCACATAGCCAAGCTAGTCAGAGAGGGTCAGACATTAGCCACGCCCACACAGCCAGTCAGTCAGAGGACCTAATATCATAATGGCTTGACATTAACACTTGTCCGCTTGTCCGGGACAAGCGTTTAAGTCAGAAAAGAAGAATATGTACTGCACTATTCCAAATGCACACATTTGTACAAAGTACAAAGATTGGGCTAAACGAATTCAGCTGCAAGTTGGAGTGGCTCACAAAGCACATTTTTTGTCACAAGATCTCTGTGTGTGTGTGTGTGTGTGTGTGTGTGTGTGCTTTATGAGCCACTCCAACTTGGAGCTGAATTCGTTTAGCCCAATCTTTGTACTTAGAGATTTATTTCACTCGTCCGTGGATTTATTTCACATGTCCATGGATTTATTTCACTTGTCCATTCGGTAAAGTCTGTGTGTGTGTGCTGTGATTTTACCCTCATTCTTAAACATATAGTTTTGTTGTATTCAAGTCAGTCAGATTGAGAATGTAAAATATGTTTCTACAAGCGCCTTAAGCTGGCCATGTACCAGGCAAGCGCCCAAACGCTTTCCAACAAGAAAAACATTATGGCAGCAATGAGCACTTTTCTTTGGGACAAAGTTGTCAGTGTGCCCTCTTCCGGCTGCCGGATGGTCACACTGACACAGGGCTATACATAGTGTAAGGATTTCACTCACTTTTTTTGCAACAAAAACAATTTCCTAAGCAAGAGTATATGCAAGTTGTGATTGTATTCACAATATCTGTAATAGCTTTTTTAAAAGAATTTCAGTAATTTATTTTACTAACTGGACATAACATCCCCTGTTTTATTTAACCGCGTGCAGAAGTGGAAGCCAATCGGCTGTAGGCTACCAGAAAGTGGAGCGATGAAATATTCATGACAAGCCCTGCGAGGGAATATTCATCTCCTTAAGTGAGACTTAATCTCATGTTTCTCAGTTACTGACATTGTTTTGTTCACGTGCTTGGTGGTTGTTCAATGCCATGATGTATAGTTACGTGATTTTATTTTTAGAGATCGACAGAATCATTGTGAGCTGTCTGACAAAAATGGTCAAAATTGACGTATGTATTCTTAGTCTGTAGATATTATGGCATGTGTCCACAGATTAGATTTTGTAAACCACTTTATCACAGTAATAGCTTTTGTTTAGGTAAGTGTTTTTTTTTTATTTCGGAGCAATGTAATTGGCTATTTTGCTTGATGGTCTTAGAACCCTGACTGAAGGTCTTAGTACCCTGACTGATGGTCTTAGTACCCTGGCTGATGGTCTTAGTACCCAGGCTGATGGACTTAGTACCCTGGCTGATGGTCTTAGCACCCTGGCTGATGGTCTTAGAACCCTGGCTGATGGTCTTAGTACCCTGGCTGATGGTCTTAGTACCCAGGCTGATGGTCTTTGAACCCTGGCTGATGGTCTTAGTACCCTGGCTGATGGACTTAGTACCCTGGCTGATGGTCTTAGTACCCTGGCTGATGGTCTTAGAACCTTATTGTCCTAGCTAATGGTAGTACCCTGGCTGATGATCTTAGTGTTCTGGCTGATGGCCTAAGTGTCCTAGCTGATGGTCTTACTGTCCTACCTGAGGACATGTTAAATTAGGCCCCTATTAAAGCCAAGTGGCTTTGCCACTAAAATGAAATTACTGTTTCCCTGTCTTCGACGTAACACAGAGTTAGAGGTGTTCTGCTCTTTCCCAGATATTGCAGACACAAGTTCATCTAAAAGGTAAGTTAAAATCCAAAGTATTTTTTGCTATGGGACAAGAATATATCAGACCCACTTGTCTGAAGGAACAGGTTAATGTCAAGCCCTGATCATTAATGCAGCACTTCAGAATACGCTTCTCCGAGCAGCCATGTATCTGTTACTGATCTGCTGACCATCTGTGAAAAAAGAGTTGACTGAGCTCCTCATGCACATGTTTTTCATTAATACGGTATTAACAGCATTGTTTTGACAATTTAACTTTCTGTGTTAGTTCTATGTCAATCCCCATGGTGTCGAATACTAACATAGGGTTACTGATGCAAACAGCCATCAGAGAAGGCAGTAAAAAGTTAGTAGTTGGTCACAGCAAGCAAGACATCTTCCAAAGTTTGATGACATCACTTCCTGTAGGCGTGTGTGTGACGGCTCAGCAAATCATTGCTCCGACAGCCAGACGACAGGAGTGAGTGGGTGGTCGCCTTAGCAACAGCCAAGCTGTCATGACCGACTCCTTATCCCACCTGACAGGCCCGGTGGCTATGCACAAAAATTCTGAAATACACACGCTAACACACACACACACACACACACACACACACACAAAACAATACAGACGCCTACACACATCACAAACTCACAGACACAAAATCACCCAAAAATCCTACACACTTACCCACTTGAACACAGAAATACTGACAGATGGATTCTAATCTTTGTGAGTACACACACCCCTCCAGCTGTGATTATAAACTGTGGTGTGGTCAGTGGATGAATCCCTTTATTCATGTCCATCATTGAAGTCCAGTTAGATGTTGTTCCCAAGTGACTACCCAGACACATTCAGAGATGTGGTTCCTATACATAGTATATGAAAACATGGTTGGATAGGTATGGAAAACAGAGGGTTGTAGCATACACACATATGCAAGCACACTCCCGAACACAGACACACACACACACATATACAGACATGCACACAGACATACAGACATGCTCACATACAGCGTATGTTTTGTTCTCTGTTTGTTTACTTGTTGTATTCAGTCTGTTTATTTCAGCCGTGGCCTGCAGCACAACTGACCTGTTTTTCACACTATAAATACACACTTAGACTCAGCCTCCGTTGACATCTTCACCATAGCGCTCTGTGTGTGTGTGTGTGTGTGTGTGTGTGTGTGTGTGTGTGTGTGTTTTTATTCTCCCAGTCCGGCCCAGTTCAGTCAAGCCCGCTGTGCTGTTCTGCTCTGACCCAGTTTGGTGCTGGCCAGGAACTGGTAAAAATGGGTCACCTCTAGAACAAACTCAGAGGGTACAAACTTCACAACGCTTACAGTTCCAGTCCACCACAAACACATAGGCACAGGCCCGCACACCACACTCAAACACACGCACACACACACACACTACACAAAAGCAGAGAAGTCCGCCTCAACAGTTGTCGGTTGTGGTACCTGTTCATATTTTGAGCATGAAGGAGATGCTTGTGGGGTTTTTTTTGCACTGGGATGTGGGCTTATCAGATACTGGACCTTTGTCAAGCCAGTGACTCTCATTCACAGTGGGTACATCAGATAGCCTGGTGACCTCCCAGGAACAAAGCAAGTCTTATCGTACCCCTGATCAGACCTAATCTCTTCTATACTCCACCTTCTCTCCACTTGTTCATGAGTGCCTGGGTGCGGAGCGAACACAAAGTGATGGCAGCAAGAATGTCACAAGAGCAGTTACACTTACTGTGTGGAGTCTCCATGACCCCTGCGTGAACTCTCACGTTCTTCAATATTGACTTTTGTGTCTAGCATGTTGATTAGCCTGTGTGTCTGTCTGTGTTTCTGCTTGTTGGTTCAGTGCAAAGTCAGGGGTCGGGTGGTCAACCAGACCTTCTGTCAGCATGTTCTTAGGCTTAGGGGTCACAGACGGGTCAAGGTCATCAAGGCCACTCGTCAGACCCACACTTCATGTGGGGAATGGGGGGAATCTCTCTTGGGTAAACGTACGAGACAGATCCGGCTAAAACTGAAGACGTAGCTCTGAGGAGTCATCAGCTCCCTGGGCTAATCCCATTATGACACACACACACACACACACACACACACGCACACACACGCACACACACACACACACACACACCCAGATCACAGACAAACCCCATACACACACTTCATCAGCATTGCTGATGCTCATCAGACCAATTAGACCCTAGACATAAACCAATCAGACACACACTACATACCTATGCACACATTAAGCAGCACACACAAACATTTAGACACCTGTCGCCCTGCTACAGCCGCAACAGAGAGCGCTGTGTCTACATGTTCTCAGGCGTGTCTCTCCACGGAAAATGAAAACGGATGTTGTAGGTAAGACATACCTTTTAGCGGCGTTCACTCCGCTGACATCAGAAGCCTAGGTTAGAACTTAACATGACTCTCAGTCATTTTCTCTGTGGACCTTTCTGGTATTGCTGTACAAACCAAACAAACGTTTGCAAGAAATGTTTGCAATGTAAAACAAGTGCGTCTTATTGAATAAATCCAGGTGGTCCACCAAAGATTTACTCTGGTATTTTCTTCGGTTGGTTACTACTGAACATAATCCATTTTGTGCTAAACCCTGGGTCACCAAATCTACGTGTTTCCATGTCCTAGACTGAATGTGAAGTCTATTCATTTTCATACATTTGTTGAATATCATTCACAAACTGAACATCGGATGTAAGTAACAGTTCTAGTTTGTTTCTGGGGTGATCCAGGTGCTTCTGATAAGCCAGTGTGCAGTGCAGAGAAACTGTACTTGGAAGAAAATCATTAAGGATTATTTTGGGTGTCTAATCCCTTTATAGTGAGTGTGCAATCTCAGCGGATAAAGTCTATCTGTCTCTATCTGTCTCTACCTGTCTCTATCTGTCTCTACCTGTCTCTATCTGTCTCTATCTTTCTCTATCTGTCTCTATCTGTCTCTATCGGTCTCTATCGGTATCTATCTGTCTCTATCGGTCTCTGTCTGTCTCTATCTCTTGATCTGTCTCTATCTGTCTCTATCTCTCAATCTGTCTCTATCTGTCTCTATCTGTCTATATCTGTCTCTATCTCTCGATCTGTCTCTGTCAGTGTGTCTTTCCATCTCTATCTATCTATATCTCTCTATTTGTCACTATGTCTCCCTCACTGTCTCTTTCTCTCTCTCCGTCTCTTTTCTCTTCGTGTCATTATTTCTGGCTCTCCTTTTATCTCTCTGTCAGTGACTCTCTCTTTTTCTCTCCCTTCAATTTATATGTATACGTGGGAAATAGGAATGCTATAATAAATAACAGAAGTGAAGAAAATTTTTTACATTTGAATTAAATAAAAGGATGAGAAATTTTGAATGTTACGACAAGGGAAAACAAATTGAGAGATGAATATTGGTTGATTTCAATATTGGCTGGATTCCATGTCTATGTCTGTGGTTTTATCTGTTCAAATCAATTCATTAGAATTAGCAGGACATGGAAAGTTACTGTTTCTTACTAACTTAGTTTCTTATACACATAAGAACAGTGGTTGGACCAGTTGTACTATAGCGACAATAATATTATATATAAATACTCATAAAAATAATGAGAATAGAAATGATCAAAAAAAACAACAGAATGTCAGTCTCACCATCACTGAAAAGCCAGACGCCATGACAGGAAAATCAAAATGGCACATAGGTCTAATATTATGTTTGTATTTTCATTGGCTATGCCTCAGATAGTGTCAGGAGACTACCTATCTATTGGCCTCCATCTTGCTCTCACTGTCACTCTATTATCTCTGTTCTTCTCCACCTCGAACTATGGAGCTGCCATGGTTACTGTAGTCAGTTGACGGGGCTTAATGATTCTGTGTGGGCCGATATCAGTCCCACAGTACTGTGCATTACATGTGAGTGGGTGAGTGACTGAGTGAGTAAGGATATAGTGCTGACTTAACCCCCCTAGAACCCAGGACCCCCATTTGTCCTCAATTACTGATAAAATGAACAGCATGTCCAAATGTCACGCTAGCCTTGTGACTGGAGAGGTTCCTATTGAATGGAAGTGCTGTGAACCCTCACTGGGTCAAATGTGAGAGAAACACACACACATCCAACCAAGCACAAACCCTGACGAGTCCTCTGGCAGCAAGGGAACGACGGGTGGCCATTCACACTTGCGCAGTGCTGGCCGGAGTGACTCGACGTTTCTGTAACCCAGGTGTGTTCTCCCCTTCCCCTCTCTCCATCCGCAGCCCAAATCGAAGTTATACCATGCAAAATCTGCGGGGACAAGTCATCAGGGATCCACTACGGCGTAATCACGTGTGAGGGCTGCAAAGTGAGTTCTCCAAACAGCTCTGCTGTGGCCCTGTCAGAATCTATTCCCCAATCACTCGTCTGTCAACTCTGTTTTCCACGTTCCTTCTTTTTCCAAAGTCTGCCTTCTACTCTCCGTCAGCTCGTTTCTATTCTATTATTGTATTCCTTAAAAAAAAAATCCTTACTGTCCAAGACATACTCACTGTTATCTGACTGGCGTTGTGTTTGTGGTTGTCCTGTAGGGGTTCTTCAGACGGAGTCAGCAGAACAATGCTGCGTATTCCTGCCCTCGTCAGAGGAACTGTCTGATTGATAGAACCAACCGAAATCGCTGCCAGCACTGCCGCTTACAGAAGTGTCTCGCACTGGGAATGTCCCGAGATGGTGAGACGGCTCACACAAACGCCCACACAGACACTCATGAGCACGCACGCACGCACACACACACACACAGAAAAGGGAAGATACTTCCTCGGTTAAGACTGTCGCCTACACAAATAATGTCCCACGTGCATTAACACTGTGATCTGTGGAGTGTGAAAGCATGTGAGGTTGAGGGATAAAACACACACAGTGACCGATGAATCCCCTCCCTCTCTCTCTCTCCCTTTCTCCCCCTCTCTCTCTCTCTCTCTCTCTCTCTGAGCGTAGCCGTCAAGTTTGGCCGCATGTCAAAGAAGCAGCGTGATAGCCTGTACGCCGAGGTGCAGAAGCACCAGATGCGGATCCAGAACGAGCGGCAGCAGCAGGCGGGCGAGGCCGAGGCCCTGGCGCGCGTCTACTCCTCCAGCCTGACCAACGGCCTCAGCACGCTCAACCACGAGATCGGAGGCACCTACGCCAATGGCCACGTCATCGAGCTCCCCAAGGGCCAGCTGAACGCCGCCCAGGGGGGGTACTACCACGGGATGGACTCCACCCAGCCCTCCCCAGACCAGTCGGGTTTGGACATGGCCGGCATGAAGCACATCAAACAGGAGCCGGTGTATGACCTGACCCCCGCGGCCGACCTCATCAACTACAGCCCCTACCAGGACAGTCAGCTGGCACCCAGTAACGTCAGCATGGGAGAACTAGGTAACCAAGGGTTCATTTAGTTTCAAGGACCATCGGGCACATGGAGACGGCCTCTGTGGGTAAATGTTGCACAGATCGGGAGGACAGCAGCCTTGACTGATGATTGGAACAGGAGGGTGTCATGGCGGCTAAAGGAGTGTGAGCCAGTGTGATAAGCTGTGCGAGGGACAGGAGATCAGACAGACTTAAGGGAGAAGAAAAGAGAGGGAGGTGGGAGATAGAGGGTGGGAGGGAGGAAGCGAGAGTGATAAAGAGAGGAAAGGAGAAAGAGAGAAACAAAGGACAAGAGACAGACAAAGAGAGCGAGAGGGAGAGAGAGAGGGGGGGGGGATAGGAATGGAGGAAGAGTGAGTAAAAAAGAAATAGATATAGAATCAGGAGGGGGGAGGCTGAAAGAGAGAACGAGAGCTGACCATGTGATATTTCTAAGCTTAGCCCATTATTGCAAGAAAACCCTGTGAGAGTGAACCTCAGAAATACAAGCTCTACTGTGTATTTACATACACATATAATCGGATGGGGGTTTACAATGCATTTCCTGATTCTTGTAAAGATGACATCCTCTGTTTTTAACCAATATTCAAAATGTAAAAATGTAAGTATAATACCACAACATAAAAATAATCCTTTTCCCAAAGATGGTGGAT
Source organism: Esox masquinongy (assembly GCA_016801175.1). Classification (NCBI taxonomy): domain Eukaryota; kingdom Metazoa; phylum Chordata; class Actinopteri; order Esociformes; family Esocidae; genus Esox; species Esox masquinongy. The sequence goes on along the minus strand of JACXGI010018225.1, from coordinate 2,395 downwards.
GAGACCGTACTGTATAAAAACAAACTGAAACTTTTGTGAGCTTGAGGACGGTTGAATAAGTGTGCCAAGGTTTTAAAGGGGTCGTCGGTTTTTCCATTTTCTGTTCCCATACAAAATGCAGGACGCTAACTGCTACACTACCAAATTTCTTCCATTTGTGATGAAGTGCGTCTGACCTTTCCTTTCCCCTGTCCCCCTCTACAGATCGTATTGCCCAGAACATTATAAAGTCTCATCTGGAGACGTGTCAGTACACAGCAGAGGAGCTACAACAGCTGGCCTGGCAAACACACTCCTACGATGACATCAAGATGTACCAGAGTAAAGTGAGTATGGGACAAATGTGTTTGTGCGTGTGTTTGAGTGTTTGTGTGTGCTCCGTGTAAGCCAGCCAAGTTTGTGCTCCTTGCTCACCTACAGCACAGCCTGTGAGCACCTCCCAACTCAATATCCATTGTCGTCCAGTGTGTTTGTTATTCCTCTGTATTCACTTTTTCATTTAATGTCTCTGTCCTACATAGTCACTATTTAAATGTCTATTTCTACTGTAGTCACTATTTAAATCACGTTCCTCCTCAATATTCATGATTTAAATGTCTCTTTCTTTTATATTTATGACTCTTTCATTCGGTTCATTCACTATTGAAAACTATCTTTCCCCTGTCTCCCCTAGATTTCTTTTTTCTTTATATTCACTATTTATATATGCCTCTTTACACTATATTCATTATTTATATATGCCTCTTCACACTATATTCACTTTTTATATATGCCTCTTTACACCATAGTCACTATTTATATATGCCTCTTTACAATATATTCACCACTTATATGCCTCTTTACAATATATTCACCACTTATATGCCTCTTTACACAATATTCACTATTTATATATGCCTCTTTACACTATTGTCACTATTTAAATCTCTTTCCTCCTTTATATTCACTTTTAAATGTCTCTTTCCCTGTCTATTTTCACTATATAAATCTTTCCTTTATTACATATATTTATCTTTCCTCTCTATTCACTATTTAAATCAGTCTCCCCCTCTATATTCACTGTATAAATTTATTTTTCCTCTATATTCACTTTTTCAGTATATATTTTCCTGGGTTTATTCTCTCCCAATCTCTGACCGTCTATGGTATCTCATTCCCCTATTTTTCTCAGCTTTTTTCTTCTTTTTCTATCACTCTCTGGCTCCTCCTCTCTGCCCGTGGGTGTGTGTGTGTGTGTGTGTGTGTGTGTGTGAAGCAGAGCAGTAGTTCCTTTATATCATTGTGACCCCTTTCATTCCTCTGTGTCTAATGGATTATGGGTCATTACAGAAAAACCCTTTGAAATATTCTCCATGGAGATTCATCTTACAGCCAGAAATTATAGAACACACAAAGGCAATTTGCTGAGATTGTACTTTTGATATTCTGAGTGGAGAGGGAGCTGACTATTTCATAAGTATGCATTTTACAAATTCCTATCTTTGTATTGTACTTCAGTGAACAGCACAAAGGGATTAGTTAGCCAAATGCATGTCCTCTGTGTGTTTCATAGTGTGCACGGTCATGAGGCGTGAGCTAGTGGGTTAAAGTGCTCTAGTCGTGTTTGAAGAGTGTGTACATGATATGTACCCAGCTGTCATAACACACACATAACGCACGCACTGACGTGTCCGATGCCCCTAACGTGCCGGCATGTGCCTTCCCCTGCAGACGCGAGACGTCCTGTGGCAGCAGTGCGCCATCCAGATCACCCACGCCATCCAGTATGTGGTGGAGTTTGCCAAGCGCATCTCGGGCTTCATGGAGCTGTGCCAGAACGACCAGATCCTCCTGCTGAAGTCAGGTGAGCCGACCCTGCCCGACCTCTGGCCACGCGCCTCCTGCTCAGAACAATTCAGTTCCTTTCCGCTGAAATAAAATATGACAACGTTGTGTCAACGTGAAAATGCATTGGTGTTCAGAAGTATATGTCTTTCTCTGTCTCTAGGCTGTCTGGAGGTGGTGCTGGTTAGAATGTGTCGGGCGTTCAACCCGCTAAACAACACAGTGCTGTTTGAGGGGAAGTACGGGGGCATGCAGATGTTCAAAGCACTAGGTAAGGCACTGATCATGCTTCTGTGCCACCGTCACCTTCAGTCAGTGTGAGAATGCATTATAACATGATATTACAAGACTACAGTATAACATAGGATCACGGTATAACAATATGACATGAGATTATAGCGTAACATAAGATTACAGTATAACAATATGACATGAGATTATAGCGTAACATAAGATTACAGTATAACAATATGACATGAGATTATAGCGTAACATAAGATTACAGTATAACAATATGACATGAGATTATAGCGTAACATAAGATTACAGTATAACAATATGACATGAGATT
>JACXGI010018224.1:0-13495 GCA_016801175.1 Esox masquinongy | reverse complement strand
CGCGCAGACTCGAGGCCGAACAGGAGTCGCGCAGACTCGAGGCCGAACAGGAGTCGCGCAGACTCGAGGCCGAACAGGAGTCGCGCAGACTCGAGGCCGAACAGGAGTCGCGCAGACTCGAGGCCGAACAGGAGTCGCGCAGACTCGAGGCCGAACAGGAGTCGCGCAGACTCGAGGCCGAACAGGAGTCGCGCAGACTTGATCAAGAACTGGAGCTGCGTAAGCTGGAACTTGACCAAGAGTTTCGTAAGATGGAACTGGAGGCAGAGACAGCAAGGTTAGCCTCTGCTCGAGCCATCCTCACCAGCAGGGTCTTCTACTTTTGATATCAGCAGACAGATCGCCTTGGTACCAGTGTTCAGAGAGTCAGAGGTTGACTCTTATTTTAGTGTGTTTGAGCATATAGCGGTGGCATTGAAATGGCCTGAAGAGGTATGGTGCTTACTGCTCCAGTGTAAATTGACTGTTCTTCGTGCCTACGAGCTTGTTCCTCAGGCATATCGACAGAAATTTAGGTCCCATAAAAAGTCATCTACCCAGACTTACGTGGAGTTTGCTAGAGAAAAGGGAAATCTGTTTGACAAATGGCTCACTGCTTGTAAGGTGACTGATTTTAATTCTCTTCGGGAGTTACTCTTGTTGGAGGAGTTTAAGAATTGCTTACCCAAACGCATTGTTGTTTACCTAAACGAACAGAAATTGCACACACTGTTGGAAGCTTCTGGATTGGCAGACGAAATGACGCACAAGAGCGTATTCTTGGCTCGTACAGAGTGTAGGGCTGCGGAGCCACCGGCTCCTAGCCCTAGTTGACCAACAGTACATCAAACTCGGCCAAAAGACGTACATCAATGCTTTTATTGTCATCAGCCAGGACATATGGTTAATGAGTGCTTCCTGCTGAAATGCAAACAAGGGACGCCTCTGCGCGCCAAGCCGCCAGCAGGTGTTGGGCTAATTCGTACTGTTGTTAGGTCAGAGAAACGACAGGCAAATGTGGCTTGAAAGTCCCAGTCTCAGATCGCAGTTATGAACCATTCATATTTGAGGGATTTGTGTCCCTATCAGATAACGATGCGTCTCAGCGTCAGGTTAGGATCCTTAGAGATAGTGGTGTGGCGCAGTCATTCATCCTATGACGTGTTGCCCTTCTCCGAAAATACGTACTGTGGATCCAGTGTGTTAGTCCAGGGAATGGGAATTGTCCCAGTGCCATTGCACTTTGTGAACGTACATTCTGAGCTAGTCAGTGGATTGTTCAGAGTTGGAGTACGTCCTATGTTGCCCATAAAAGGGGTGACGTTTGTAATGGGCAACGATATTGCCAGTGGAAAGGTAATACCCATATTGGAGATGTTGGATAAAAGTGACCAGTCTCTTTCGGAGGAGCTGGCACAGAGGTATCCACAGGTTTTCCCCGCTTGTGCTGTCACACGTGCTCAGACACGACGAATGGGTGACGTGATAGAATTGTCAAACACGATTCTGTCTAGAGAGTTTGACCAAGAGGATAGCTTGTGTGCTACCTTTGGGGAACTGGTGGGATCTGAAAAACAGCCCAGGATCGGGAAGAAGAATGTGGACCATGTTGCTGATGCAATACAGTTACCAGTAACTCGTGAGCAGCTGGTTGCTAACCAAAAGGGTGACAAAAGCCTTGTTAAATGTTTTTCCAGTGTTGTCTCAGTGGAGGAGCTTAAGAAGAAAAACATGGCATATTTCATTGATGGTAATCTCCTCATGCGCAAATGGACATCCCATGGTGACGCCGGTGGAGATTGGAATGCTATTTACCAAATAGTGGTTCCTACAGCCTTTCGACAAACTGTTTTATCCCTTGCTCATGATCACCAGTGGTCCGGTCATTTGGGAGTCACCAAGACTTCATGATGATCGGGTTCTGCGACATTTCTTTTGGCCCGGTTTAAAACAGGATGTGGCTCAGTACTGTCGGACATGCCACACCTGTCAGGTAACTGGAAAACCAAACCAGGTTATTCCTCCCGCTCCTCTTTGTCCCATACCTGCCATAGGCGAACCCTTCGAACATGTGGTTGTTGATTGTGTTGGGCCATTACCGAAAACAAAAGCTGGTAACCAGTTTCTGTTGACGATTATGTGCGGCCACACGATACTCAGAGGCCATTCCTCTGCGAAGGATTACTGCTCTGGTGGTGAGCAAAGCCTAGATTAAATTCTTTTCAACCTTTGGGTTACCTAAGGTGGTACAAACTGATCAAGGTTCAAATTTCCTTTCTAAGCTTTTCAAACAGGTGTTAAAGCCCTTGTCAATAACGCATTGTGTGTCAAGCGCATATCACCCAGAGTCTCAGGGTGCACATGAACAGTGGCATCAGACACTGAAGTCTATGCTCCGTAAATATTGTTTGGAATCCGAGAAGGATTGGGATGAGGGAGTTCCTCTAGTTTTGTTTGCTGTCCGTGAGACGGTACAGGAATCCCTTGGGCTCAGCCCGGCTGCACTAGTGTTTGGACACACAGTCAGAGGACCTACGAAAATCCTTAAGGATCAGTTTTTATCAGAAGAATTGTGTACAAAGGACAGTGTATTAGACTACGTGAGTCGCTTTCGTGAGCGCCTACATGGGGCCTGTGCGCTGGCAAAGGAAGCCCTGTCTTCCTCGCAGAGACTTATGAAACGTCATTATGACAAACGTGCTGTTTCTCATCCTCTGCAGCCGGGTGACCGAGTTCTTGTGTTGCTGCCTGTACCAGGAGCATCACTGTCAGCAAGTTTCTCGGGTCCTTATGTGATTGAAAGGAAACTAAGTGAAACTGATTACGTGATACAAACCCCTGATAGAAAATGCCAGTCCCGTGTGTGCCACATTAACATGCTAAAGACGTACCACACCAGACCCATCACCCAGATAGACAGTCCAGAGAAGCCGGCAGACACTGCTGTCTCCTCTATTGCTACAGCTAGTATAGTGAGCGCGCATGTTATTGGTGCTGGCGAAGATGGTATGGAGTTGCACAGTATTCAGCAGCAGTGTGCTAGATTGCCCAACTCAGAAACGCTGCTGTCTCTTCGGTCTAGTCTGGGTCATTTAACCAACGGACAAGCAGATGACATTGTGAGGCTGTTACACAACTTTTCTTGTCTGTTTAGTGATGTTCCTATACGCACAAATGTGTTAGAGCATGACATTAATGTTGGAAACGCTGCCCCTATCAAGCAACATGCATATCGGGTCAACGCTTCCAAACTGAAGATAATGAGGGACGAAGTAAATTACTTGCTGGAGAATGACCTGGCTATGCCAAGTTCAAGTCCATGGAGTTCTCCATGCATTCTGGTTCCCAAACCTGACGGCACATCCAGGTTATGTATGGATTATCGAAAGGTCAATGCTGTCACAGTGCCTGACTTGTACCTGTTGCCCAGACTGGACGACTGTATTGACACTGTTGGTGCTGCTTCTCATGTAACCAAGCTAGATCTCCTAAAAGGTTACTGGCAGGTGCCGTTAACCCCACGGGCCTCTAACATCTCAGCCTTTGTGACCCCAGACAACTTCCTGCAATACTCTGTCATGGCTTTTGGGATGCGAAATGCACCAGCCACCTTCCAACGGCTGGTTAACACAGTGTTAGCGGGAGTTCCCAATGTAGTGCCTACATTGATGACCTGATGGTCTGTTCAACAGAGTGGACAGATCACGTCCATACACTAGGGATAGTGTGTGAACGTCTAGCAGCCGCTTCTCTTACCCTAAACTTGGCAAAGTGTGAGTTTGGGAAAGTCACTGTTACTTATCTTGGCAAACAGGTTGGCCAGGGTCAGGTGCGCCCTGTTGATGCCAAGATCTCAGCTATTACTACCTTCCCTGCACCTACTACCAGATGAGAGCTACGCCGTTTTCTAGGAATGGTTGTTTCTGTAAGAACTTCTCTGCGGTAGTCGCTCTGCTCACGGATTTGCTCAGTCCAGCGAGAACATTTGTATGGTCTACAGATTGTGAAGCAGCTTTCAAAACTGCCAAAGCACTCCTGTTCTTGCTGCTCCGGATTTCGAGCAACCCTTTAAACTAGAGGTAGATGCCAGTGCCAGAGGTGCTGGTGCTGTTCTGCTGCAGGCAGACCAAAGTGGTTAGTCTGGGTTTGTAACAAATGGGAGTCCATGTGGCCTGGAGTTTCTTTAGTTAAATGTCAAGCAATGTGACCCTCAACAGTTGGGCAACCATGTTTTCGTGGGTCTTTTATTTTTCCAACTGCTATTGAGACACATCACTTGTTGTCTTGTTTTTCTGGCATGCAGTGTGAAGGAAGAAGAGGAGCAATCACCTGTTAACGAGCAGCTGGTGCAGAAAGACAACACAGCAGAGATCAAACTCCTACAGGACATGTAAGAGAGGAATCTATTACAGCTCTATTACAAACAGTTCCTTTAGTTTCGTAATTACTTGGCCGGTACTGTTATTCAAATAACATCCCTGTAGCACATAATACTGCTTGGGTTACTTTCATCTACCCACTTACGAGACATTTACATTTTGGTTATATACAGTTACATCCAAAAATAATTGGACACTGACACTTGTTATTTTGTCTGTTAACCAAAATATATTCAAGTTACAGTAAAATTATGAATTATGGGTTTAAAGTGCAGTCTCAGCTTTAATTTAAGGGTATTCACATCAAAATTGGAGGGTTTAGGAATTACAGCTCTAATATGTAGCCCCCCCTTTTTCAATAGACCAAAAGTAATTGGACAATGACTCAAAAGCTGTTTCATGGACAGGTGTGGGCTATTCCTTTGTTATTTCTTAATCAATGAAGCAGGTAAAGGGTCTAGAGTTGATTCCAGATGTGACATTTGCATTTGGATGCTGTTGCTGTGAAACCACAACATGCGGTCAAAGGAGCTCTCAGTGCAAGTGAAACAGGCCATCCTTAGGCTGCAAAAAAATAAAAATCCATCAGAGAGATAGGACAAACATTAGGAGTGGCCAAATCAACAGTTTGGTACATTCTGAGAAAAAAAACCACACTGGTGAGCTCTGCAACACAAAAAGGCCTGGACATCTAAAAAAGCCAGCCCAGTTCTGGAACAGCATTCTTTGGGCAGATGATACTAAGATCAACCTGTACCAGAATGATGGGAAGAAAAAAGTATGAAGAAGGCTTGGAACGGCTCATGATCCGAAGCATACCACATCACCTGTAAAACACAGTGGAGGCAGTGTGATGGCATGGCCATGCATGGCTTCCAATGGCACTGGTTCACTAGTGTTTGTTGAAGATGTGACAGAAGACAGAAGCAGCCGGAGGAATTCTGAAGTGTATAGGGATATATTGTCTGCTCAGATTCAGCCAAATTCAGAAAAGTTGATTGGACGGCGCTTCACTTTACAGGTGGATAATGACCCAAAACATACTGCAAAAGCAACCCTGGACTTTTTTAAGACAAAGAAATGGAATATTCTGCAATGGCCGAGTCAATCACCCAATCTCAACCCGATCGAGCATGCATTCACTTGCTGAAGACAATACTTAAGGCAGAAAGACCCACGAACAAACAACTGAAGACCACTGCAGTGTCAAAGCATCACAAAGGAGGAAACCCAGCGTTTGATGATGTCCATGCGTTCCAGACTTCAAGCCGTCATTGCCTACAAAGGATTCTCAACAAAGTATTAAAAATGAACATTTTATTTATGATTGTGTTAATTTGTCCAATTACATTTGAGCCCCTGAAATAAGGGGACTGTGTATGAAAATGGTTGCAATTCCTAAACCTTTCATATGATATGAATATGAACCTTTTTGTTCAACTCCTTGAATTAAAGCTGAAAGTCTGCACTTCAATTTAATCTCGGTTGTTTCATTTCAAATCCATTGTGGTGGCATACAGAGCCAAAATTATGAAAATTGTTTGTCCAAATATTTCAGAACCTAACTGTAACTCTCTTATACAGACAGTCACCTCACCCTGTCTCAGACATATCACCACCAATCACAATCACTATGAGGTTCATGTTTGCAGCAGGTCGTTTCAGGAAGGGAATGCACTGCTTTGTCTGTTTCAGTCAGCCGCAGTTGGTTGTCTCTTTGTCTTCAAAACCGATGATTGGTTGGCAAGGTGGTACTTTGAGCTGGAAGGATTTGTAAGATAGATAACTGGATGACTGGAATGGCTCTTCAAATATTAAATGAATAGAAGGAACAATTCCCAAGCCCCAAATACTCCATAATTGATTATTTGTAATTGATCATTTGTCCTGTCTAGTCTGACAAACCAACTACATATGCAATATGGGGTACTTACATTTGTCCTGTTGAAAACACATAAATGATTTTGGCATATCCCAGCTCCTCCTTGAACACCATCAGCGAGTTGGGCCAGCAGTCAGCCATCCTTGAGGAATTAGGTTTCGTCTGGTCTAGTTTGTAGTGCTACCACATAGTCTGTCTTCAGAACTTAATCACTGACCATTGCCCCATGTCAGCCTTAAGGAAAAAGAGGACATTGTGAAGTCTCTCGAGGATCAACTTCAGACTTTGACAGCTGAGATGGCGTTGAAGAGAACTGATGCAGTGAGTCCACAACCTAGAGTTAAAATTCAACATTGCCTGGCAGACTGTCCTTTATATCTTGATGTACTCTATGTTCTGTTCCACACCAGATCATATAATGTTAAATGATTTGTGTTGGATCTGATCTGCAGGCAGGGAGCCTAGCAGATGTGGAGCAGCTTCAGATCAGACTGAAGGACAGAGAGAGCCAGGTGGCTTCATTAGAGGAACAGCTCAAACAGCTGAGCATTGAGATGGAGCAGAGGAGGAGCACAAACACTGTAAGGCTTGTTGAGTGGGTGGGTTCTGGGTGGATGAGGTGTTAAGTTGTTTTTTTTGTGTGGGGTTTATGCTAAGTCGTACTGATTTGTTGTCATCTTGAATAATACATCCAACACAGGAGTCAGGAACAGCTGGACAGCCATTTGAAAGGTATTTGTCTGTATTTGCCCAGCCTTAAAGCACTTGAGGTGTGTTAACTCACAGTTCCTGAACCAGTACTGGTCTATGTTCGGAACCACCCCCCACCCCTAGCAGTGCTAATTTAGTTCTCTTTTCAGCCTTGAAAAAGATTTGCAGATGCTGTCTTTGGAAGAAGAGCTACAACAGTTGAAGGAGGAAATGGAACAAGTTAAAAACAAGAGCAATGTAAGTTGCTGCAATAGGGTAGCATGTATGCCTGCTGTCCAATGAATGTGTTAGCTTAGCCTTTTGGTTACAGCTGGGATCCTTAGTTTCTATATAATGTGTATATACAGCTCTGGAAAAAATTAAGAGACCACTCCTAATTTTTCTTAAATCAGCACCTCTACATTTATGGCAGCCATTCCATTCCAGTGTCTGTTAAATTCCAACACAGGCACACCTCATTTTACTTAATGAGGTACTGATTAGGTGATTACCTGAACCAAATCTAATTTAACAAGGAAAAGTGTAAAAACCAGTGCTGTGGTCATCGCTATCCTCTTGCAATAGGACTGGCAGGATGGCAAAAACAGTGCAAGTAGTACCTCAAAGGTAATTTGAATAAAAAGTAACTATTCAGCATGACAAAAGAGTTGAAAAGAAAAGCTTTGAGTGAGGAAAAGAAGGGTTCAATTCTGGCTTTACTGGCAGAGGGATATATACTGGATTAAACTACACTCTGCTCTACCCTGCAGGATATACGTGAAAAGAACTGGGCAGCAATGGAAGCCTTGACTGCTGCTGAAAAGTTGAATGAAGAGAGACTGGCTGAAGCGAAGGGTGCACAGGTGAATGGCATGTAACACTGACATGTGTCTGTGTGTGCTTAGTACTCACAAGTATGTTTGATCTTGCTTCCCCTCCTGGGGTCCTAAATTTAACCCATTTTGGAGGAAATACAAAACCAACCCTGGATCAGATTCTTGGGGCAATTTCATGGCTCTATTGCTTTTTTAGTACACTTGATACTCATAAAATCCAATTAGCATGTATTTACTCAACTATGGCAAGGTCATACTCAAGTCTAAAACATTACAAATAAATAATTGGTTGATAAGAATATTTGGGCTAGTTACTACTGGGGTTGGTGAAATGACCTACCACAACCATATTTAGTAGGCAGACTGCTTTGGAATTGAAATGCTCATGGAATTAACAAAATGCTCAGAGGCTGCAACTTGATGTCTACCACTAAAGACCATCAAACACTCTAGCCACAATCTAGTTGACACAAGAATGTCCGTCATGCAATAATGTGAAAACTGTTTGTGATGGATGGCTTTCCTGATTCTTGGACTTTGTCTGTTTGTAGAGGATAGCTGAAGAAGCACTGAGGTCTTTTCAGACAGAAGCTCAAAAGGCTCTTCAAATTTACTTCCCTGATATTTCTTTAGAGCAGGTAAGTTGGGTTTCCAGTTTCCGACACAGACTGAGTTAGTGTTGCCTTTATTTAATTCAATTTGTTCCATGTAGCTCAGTTGGTAGAGCACATTTATTTTCATGTAGCTCAGTCCAAGGTTGCAGATTCGCAATATACTATGTAGTTAACTGCAGTGGAAATGGAAAATAAATCACTAGAAACATGTAAGTCGTCTATTCTATATCACTGGAATTCACCCTAAATTATTTCACCAACAGCCTTTTATTCTGAACAGCTAATTACTCATTTTAACCATTAGATTTCATTTTCTACAGAATAACTGGTTGGAACAACTCATCCAGAAAGCAAAGGAATTTGAAATTACACAGAGCCAAGAAGACCAGCCAACCACAGACTCTGAGGTTCGCTTCTAAATGTCAGGAACTCCATATACGTAAAGCCCATTGGCAAGGATCTCCAATGACAGAAATAAATAATTTGTGAACGGTTAAAGAATCACACTTCTTTAGAGTGAAAAAAGGAGGTGTTCTTTTGTATGTTAATGGATAAAATATGATTGTCATTGGGGTAGTTTGGAAAAAACAAAAGATGTTTCAAGGTCTAAGCCGTTGCCTGTAGTGCACAACATACCACTGCAGCATGTGTTCAAATATGTCTCACTGGTTAAAACTTCTTCTCTGTTTTTGGCAACTCTGTCAAAATAAAGCATAATAATGCACACCCCACAACCAAAGAAAATGTTAATTCAGAACAACTGAAAATATTGATATAGTTTATACATTACGTTGTGAAGCTATCAACATATTGTAATGTTGGACTGCTTCAAAATACCAGTTGTTGGAAGTAGAGCTGACATACTATTCTATGAAAACAGAAAACAAATGCTTTTTGGCTTTTGTCTGTTCTTTTTTTGTCCTCTAGGCGCTTTTATCAAAACTCAGAGAAGCGGAGGAGTCCAAGAAAACACTACAGGCAGAGTGTGAGCAGTACAGAACAGTCCTGGCTGATACTGTAAGTAAAGCTGAAGATCCGGTCTATTAACACTTTAGTTTATATCCAAATTCTCTAAAAATGGCAACAAATTTATTGAAATAAAAATGAATAACTAATTTGTAGCACTACAAATAGTACGGGGGTGCAGCGGATAGGTAATAAAATCCAGCCTTGCTTTAAGATAGTTGGTCTGGTTTGATCCTAATCAATCTGCTTGTGATTTGCTTGTGTGTAGAACATGCTAACAGTGTGAGATTGAGATTTGAAATGGGTGTGTTTAAAATCAAGCTTGCTGCAAGTGCATGTTCTGAAGAAAGATTGTGGATGCCAGTGAGTCTGTGATGAATCGCTTTGTAATTCCACTGACGGATAATCTACAAGTGGAGAACATTCTAGTCTATCAAAGCTAGACTTTCCCTACAAATAGAGCTAACCAAAAGATCCTCGATCAAGTGTCAAAGGATACATTTGCAGCCCAAAAAGCTAAAAAAATATCTCAGAATTGGAAAGTCTGTGTAAATGCAGCCTTAGAGCCCTGTGGTGGCAGGGTTCCTACCACAATTAATATCAAAGTTCATGAGTGGAAATGTTAAAGACTGCATAAACTTGGCCTACTTAGGAGGTTTGAAATTAATATCTCTGCTTCAACTGTTTTTTAAAAAAAATGAAAGTTTACATAACATTTGACTTACTACATTTCCCAGTTAACATATGGGTTAAAAACCAGAATACAGGAATGATATGTTCTGAACAGTCGAGTTGATGGTTTGGGCCTGCTTTGCTGTCTTAGGGCCTGGACAGTCATCATTCAAGTCAACTAAGATTTAGACATTGTACCACAGTGTACTTGAGGAGAATGTGAAAATTCTGAAACTAAAACTGAAATAGATCTTGCTAACAAATCCTAACAATTCCAAAAAATAAAGGAAAGAGAAAAAATAAATCTATAGAAATCCTGTGAGGGGACTTGAATTGGTCTGAAGAAGAAATCTCTCAAACGCACATTTGAAGCAGTTTTGTAAAGAGTGGGTAAACAATTCCTTCTAGTCGATGTAAGGGATTGCTTGATGGTTACAGGATATGCTAACAGTTATTCCTGCTAAAGGAGGCTTTAGATTTATACATCAACTGGGCTGCTTATCTCCCTGTCTGTCTGTGCCATTCAGTACTCTTTTGTTAGTTTGTTTTAGGTATTAACACAACCACCTGGTGGTAGGAACGTGTTACTGCATTCCAACATTATTTCAATATCTTTAGGAGGGCATGCTGAAAGACCTTCAGAAAAGTGTGGAGGAAGAGGAGCATGTGTGGAAAGCCAAAATCACAGAGGCAGAGGAGCAACGCCTAGCAGTGAGTGATATGCCTTACAATTTAAACCTGGTCCGTAATAAAAGCAGATGTGATGGTTTTCTGATAAGAAGTTAAAGTTGTGCTTTCTTTTGAAAGTCCCAATTTTCTGTCCCAATTTTCAGCTGTTCAACAGATAGTAATACTATCAACAAAAAACTGATAAGGAACTGCTTGCTAATTTTTGTTTTAGAGTTAGGTTTTAGGTTAGGTTATTCTAAACCTGAGAATTGAGGGTAAAGGCTAGGGTTAGGATAAAGATTAGGGTTACTAGATTGTTAGTGATGACGTTATTGATAGTAAGTAAATAATCTGAAGAACATCTACAGACACTTTTGGGACTCAAAATATTGTTACTAAAGTGACAAGCTTTGTGGTCCCCTGTTGCTTTGTGGGTAGTATGTGCTGCTTGCATGGCCAGAGTTTTGGGTTCAATTCTCATAGGGGCCTGTATGAGAATGTATGTTCTGGATAAGAGCGCCCACGAAATTACTAAAATGTTAGTGTATTACATTATACAGGCTTCGGATCAGGTAACGGCGTTGGAGCAAGCTGCAGAGGATATGAAGATGGATAAGGAAATCACAGATCAAGTGAGTTTTTGCCAGACCGCTTAAGCAGAGCCGGCCAAGAAGAGCGAATGTCTCTTACTGAGTGAGTGGATGGGTGGGTGACCGACTACCCCTTGTTAAATAGCGTAGTGGTTAGACGCGGACGCATTTTTGTTAGACGCGTTAGACGCATTTTTGTCTGATTACAGTCGAAACAAATTATGCGTTAGGATTTGTTCAGGAAAGACAAACTTCGCTGGCTACATTTGCTACGTTATAGTAAGCCTAAAATAAAGCTGTTTACGGTTATATTGCTATTATTTCTGGTGGATTTTCAAAATACCCATCCATGCATGCTTTTTGGGGTAATATAGGCTTGATCACAAACCCTTGGGCAGTAAAACAGTAGGGGTTTCCACGATTCTCTCGTCTAGTCACATAGTTATTATCATTGTCATTCACAAATGAAAGAAAAACTAACGCTCTTGTGCCATGAAATGAAATAGCTTTGGCAGTGTTAAGTTAAACTTCAGGCTCGCTAGCAATTGCTCAATTCTTATGGCTATTCCAATTAGTAAGTTAGTAGATACTAGTAAACCTGTTATTGGCTGATAAGCTGTTAAAACAGCCAGTGGCAAAAGCCATACAGTTCATAGATGCTATTTGTGGTGGAGGTAAACTTAATGAGAAACGTTAGTCAGTTTAACGCAATGCTTAATGGTTTCTAGCGAAATATTCAAACTTAATGCGTTTGATGTTAACGCGTGACAAAATATTAAAAACTTAATGGGGTGGTGTTAATGTGTGACAGAATTATCTAATGTTGAGATGCTATACCGACACCAGGAAAGTGTATAACTCTGTGGTGAAGTGATTAAAGACACAGCGTCTCTTGTGGCCGACCCAGGTTCGAAACTAGTGAGGGCAACAACATTCATCTCTTCTAATTGCAGGCCAGTTGAACTAGGCTTGCCTGGTTCCTTTTCTGTTTTTTAACCAGATTTGCATTGGTGATGGATGATATATACAAGATATTTATGTTCTTGTGTTCTCTGCAGCTGAAAGCGCAGGTTATGCTTCTGGAGGCCCAGTTAGAGAAGCAGCTGGAGTCCATCAGCTTCAGCCAGACTTGCGCTGAGGAGGTTGCTCAGGTAGGCAGGTCATGTTACTACTGTACACCTGGGTCATTGCACGCCCTCTCCAGAGACTTACAGGAGCAATTAGTCTTGATCAAGGAAAGAACAACCGACTTTTATGGGTATTGAATCCAGCAAACTTTCAGTTACTGGTAAAATTATCTTACTGTTATCTAACACCACACAGTATTTATGTATTTCTCAATACCTCTGGTTGTTTGCCTTTGCAGCTAAAGGCCTTGTTAACGAAGTCTCGGAGTCAGCTGGAGATTGCCCAATTGGAAGCACACAGGCAGGCAGAGGAACTCTCTGTGGTAGGTTTGATACACGGGTCAGCATTTTAGTCCCGTTAGATCAGGGGTGGGCAATATTTTTCACTGGGGGGCCACACTGAAAATGCCAGAGTGCATCATGGGCCAGATTACTTTTTTAACCAACATGCCTAAAAAACACAACATAGCTAACTCTGTTAACTTGCATATTATATTTATGCAAATTTATTTTCCATGCAACACCGTTTTCATAATCAAACTTAATTTACTTTAACAATGTTTTTTTTAATATTTTCTGTTAACAACGGTTGTTATGGCAGGCAAAGGCCTAAAAAATCCCTTTTTAGGGTTATTACTCAACAGAAATGTTGCAACACATATTTACCTTAAAACTTAACTTTCAACTCGACAGAGTAAGTTTATTGCATAAGGTATAGTGTATAACAGTTATATAGGTATAATAGTTATTAGGGCAGCCATAAGTCCATGAAATCACTTCTGAAGATTTTGACTCAAAGCAAATGTTGGTATAATTGCCGTCGTCTAACTTCATACAGTATAATTTTTGTACTACGTGCTTTTAACAACAGCTATTCCAGCAGCCCAGACCAAAGAAATCAACTTTTAGGGCTACTCACTCAATATGAACAGGAGAGCCTCGTATGGACGTTGACAAGTGAGGTGAAGTCAGGAGTCATTTCTGTTGAAGCAGTGTGCGGTACTGTTGAAGCAGTGTGCGGTACTGTTGAAGCAGTGTGCGGTTCTGTTGAAGCAGTGTGCGGTACTGCTGCAAGATATTCATCAGTGAGG
>JACXGI010018222.1:0-13502 GCA_016801175.1 Esox masquinongy | reverse complement strand
GGAGAGGGTGAATGGGGTAGAGGGTGAATGGGGTAGAGGGTGGAGAGGGTGAATGGGGTAGAGGGTGAATAGGGTAGAGGGTGGAGAGGGTGAATGGGGTAGAGGGTGGAGAGGGTGAATGGGGTAGAGGGTGGAGAGGGTGAATGGGGTAGAGGGTGGAGAGGGTGAATGGGGTATATAGTACAGTGTACTAAACTTTTAGCTGGGGACTGGATCCACTCATAATGAATAATGGAAAGGTATTATTGTGAATGCATGACTCTGGGTTCAGCCTTCCCTCAGGCCATCCTCTAACCCAGCAGGGTGTCCCTCACCTGACTGGGCCTGAGAGCTCTTCCCTCACACTGCTCTCACACACACCACACAACACACGCACATACAGTATATACACAGGCACACACACACATACAACCAAGCATACACACGCAGATACACACACAAATTGCCCTGTCTGTTTCCCACAATGCAGTGATCTTACCCCTTCATTGTATGGTCTCAACATCCTACCCTGTATGAGAATGATTTACAATGTTTCAACCAGGCTAGATTCTCTGTATCGCGTCAACTAGGCTAGCTTCTCTGTATGGTGTCAACCAGGCTATTTTCCCTGTCGAACCTCATAACATTAAAAAATAGTGGCTCCCTTAGCATGAGAGTCAGGCAATGTAGCCTCAGAAGGTTTTAAAACACTTGAGAACTTTTGTGGAGAGATTTCCCATTCTTACTGCATGCCCCGGAACATCTGTGAGGAAAGTGTAATTATAATGGGTTAAAACTGTCCTTGAAGGTTTCAAGTTAACCGTTTTTTGTAATGTATGTGTAATTAAGTACTGGAACTACACACATTAAATTATGTATTCATTAACTAATTGCAGGTTCAATTCCAGGCCTGGAAGGAAGATTTGTATGCCCTCACAACTGTAACATGCTCCAGAGAAGAGCTGCTGCTAAATTATGTAAAGTAAATGCAATACTTGGTTTTTCAGCATCTACCCAGTCCAACCTACTCTGTAACATATATACACATATTTGTTTACATATAACTAATTTTAACAGATTAATCTACATTCTGTTAACCTGTCACGGCAATGACGCAAATGTGATCTGTAGTTACAAATTCTAGTCTATGACAAACCTCTTATTATCATTTAATATGTACATAATACTTTTTCACTTTTTAAACTAGACGTTAGTTGTGTAAACTACAGGAGTATCTTTAGTTTAACTTTGTGAAGTAATTGCTTGGTAAACTGTATTTTTAAAGCGACTTCCACATCACGCCAAAATATCGTAAAATATTTTGAAATAACATTTGGAATAATTGTGTTAAAAATTTATTTGATCATGCAATTACGATGAATCATTTCTAAATGTGATGGATAAACGTTAGAAGTTTTAGGTTGAACGCAAAATTAAAAAATCTCTTGTGCTGTCCTTAATCAAGACCGTTCACCCAGATTTCAGAATAACAAATTTCAAATAAAGTCGTAAAGAAATATTATAAGAATTATTTTAAATGAGTTATCCATTACAAAAGTTGACTTTATGTAGCTTTAATGCATTGATATGGTCTTACCTAAATAAATTCCATCCATATGTGCACATTTTTTCTTAGTCGTGTTTAGGTCGATATAGAAGAGAACCACGGGATGTCCGAAACTCTCTCCGGGACTAGGATCTAACACCAGCACGCCGTCATGCGCAGTCGATCCGGGGAAGAAATCCTGAGGTCTTCTACTGTCTTCCAGGACAGGACTGAATCCATGACCACCTTGCTTCTGCAGCGGCAGCCCTGCAGAATATGAATCTGGGAGAATGGCAAGTACTTTTTCAGAGTTTGGCTCTGAAACATAGACAGCCACCCCGCTGAGCTGGAGGTGAGAGAGCCGCTTGCATTCTCCCTCAGACAGAGACACCCTGCGGCACAGGTTCAACTTCAGGTACTGAAAACCAGTCTTCACCCACCGGTCTAGGCGGCCAAACTGCACCTGAGAGCCGCGGCAGTCTCCCAAGAATAAAACCAAAATCAGAAGAGAGACGAAAGACACGCGCGTCGACATGAGCCTCATGGTCTTGATTTGAAAAATGTATATTCAAAAATGCTTTTCCACTTAGTATTTTTATATCTGTCTCAACTGAAGACTACAAACTATTTGTAATACCTAAACCGAAAGGCTACAAGTTTCTTTTGTAACAAACTCTTGGGACGCAGACTCGACGCCGCCTAACTGTCTTGTCAAATGTGAGAGATGCAGCTCTCTTCATTAAACAGGGACTTCAAAGGGGTCAGAGCATCCAGATGGAGAGTAGCCTAATGTGCAACAGTAACTCCGTCCCACAGGCTCTGACATGTCAGTAAACACACGCGCGGGAGGGAGGGCAACGGGGGCTAGAAAAACACAGCGCAGAATGAGGATGGGGATAAGAGGCGACATGTTAGGCTACTTGGCAGCAGCGCTGAAGGACGGACCATCATGTTAAGTGCCCGAGCCCGCTGAGCAGAAGTCTTAGTACTACCAAGAGGTCGGTTGATTATGAAATAAACTATAAATTTCAGCAATATATATTTCTGAAATGTTATTTGTTTTCCACCTATTGAAAATCCTTGCCCTGGGAAGTTGGACAAGTTGCGGAGTTACAGATTCTCCAACCTTGACCTTTGATGAATAGGCCTGCTGGTTGGATTGTTTATAATAGTAACTAGGTGCAGTTCAAACAGCTCTGATCCTGGACCGATACCCGGGGGTCATGGCTAAAAGGGATACAGCTCATGTGCTCAGTCGGTAAAAAGTCACTTTGACATGAGCTGTATCCCTTCTCGCCATGACCCATGCCTAGCTACGTTTCCAACACTGTTTAGTGCCATCTAGTGGTTCCTGTACTAGTTACAATTTACAGTCGATCGTCTCCAGACATGAAGTATTTTTAGTGTCCTCTATGGGTCGTCGTTGTCAAAGTTGAAAGTAGTAGATCTTGACCTGGCACAGTGACCAGAGTTGCGCACCATGCGCAAAATAGACGCTCCCTCAGCACTTGCCCTAGTCACGTTTGCGTAGGGAAATCACTATATCTAGACCGGTTACAGTTTTGATTGCCATGTGAAGTGCTGGTCCAGTTTACAAATGCTGCCCCCCGGGACTTTGCTTTAGCTTGAGGGAACGAGTGAATAACTTTGCTCACTTGCGGGGGTGATATTACCCACAATTCAAAGCAAACTTTAGTTGCGTTTCCAACGCCAGGTGGCCTGGGAGTTTCAAATTTCATCAAGCACTTTCTGGCAAACCAGTAAACACAACTCTTTAGTAAAGTAAACGTAAACTCCGTTGAGTGATAAAACATTTGCTCACTGCTGAATGATATAAACAAGTCACTTGAATCTGAACCTCTTCTACAGCAAAATGATTTCTTTACACAGTTGTTGAATCAGTATTCAGTCCAGATGTGTGGTGGTTTAGTAGCTTAAACGGGAATGCAAAGAACTATAGATTGGATTAATTTTGTGCCACAATTATCGATCATGTTGTCAATCACTGTCTTTCCATGAGAGAGGCTGGACAGCGAGTCCAGCCCAATGTCAGTAGATCAACAGGGGCATCAAAAATAAGATTATTCAAGAATTAATATTCTTTTTGCAGTAGTTTGTTAGCTTGGAATATTTTGTATATATTCTCTGTATATACGGCATCATTGAATTTGTAAAGGACAAAATGTAAAAATGTCAAATAAAGCCTCTTCTTTCTGGATATTCTGCATTGGTACTCGTACTGTTCAATGACAGTAAAGTTGAATCTAATCTGATTGGTGTTTCTTTTGTAAAATCAACTTAAGGAAAAATAATACAGCCCATGCTGTGCTGATATTTTACTTGTCTCTTATGCTATATAATATAATCATACTTTCAACAAATGGCCCATTCAGAATAAAAGAGGGTTAACCATGCTACGGTATATTCATAGCTCTAATAAGTATTTACTGGGCCATTGTGTAATTATTAGTTGTAAGTTTTGATGCAAGTATTTTATTTTGTGTCAAATGTTTAATGTTTTGACAGTCTTACTGCGTTTTGCAAATAACATTTCTCATTTTGGCAAACAGTTTTTCCGTATTGGCCTGCATTTTGGCTGTTTTTAAAAGTGAATTTTGGTGGGACAAAAGTGCTCAAGCAATAAAAAAACAGTATTTCCAGTTGTTTACAAAATGCGTAAGCCTCAATTGGTTAGGTGTAATTATCCTTGCTCAGTTATTGTGTGACTTTTCGCTAGGACTTTAACGTCTATTCCTCTCCTCTCTCCCATCAAGCTGTTACCGTTTGTAGACGGTGAAGTAACCAAAACATACTCTTTAGATTCCTGGATTTTAAGAGGGCACTTTAGTTTTCATTTTGTGTAGAATATCCCAAAATGTTCCCCAATTGGCACATGTCAGATCAAGGTATGTTTTTATAAAAAATGATCTGTCAACTAATGTTAACATTAGTTATCATAACATTAACATAAAATACACTGCTACAAATAATTAAGGGAACACGAAATCATTACAGTATAACAGTAAGTCAGTTTAACTTCAGGGATATCAAGTTGTCCAGTTAGGAAGCATAAGAGATTGTGAATCCTTGTCACCTGTTTTGGTGCAAATGAAAGTGACAACAGGTGCACTGGAGAGGCAACAGCAAGACAACACCCAAAAAGGGAATGTTTTTTTGCAGGTGGTGGCCACAGACAATTGCTCTCTCCTTATCCTTCCTGAGTGATTCATCTCTAGTTTTGCATTTTGCTAGTGTCCTTGTCACTACTAGTAGCATGAGGCGGTACCTGCAGCCCATTCAGGTTGTACAGGTCGTCCAGCTCCTCCAGGATGGCACATCCATACGTGCCGTCGCACGAAGGTTTGCTGTGTCTCTCAGTGCAGTCTCAAGAGCTTGGAGGAGATACCAGGAGACGGGCCGTTACACAAGGAGAGCTGGACAGGGCTTTAGAAGGTCATCAACCCAGCAGCAGGGCATCAACCCATCTGCTCCTTTGTGTGAGGAGGAACCAGAGGAGTACTGCCAGAGCCCTACAAAATGACCTCCAGCAGGCTACTGGTGTGCATGTTTTTGACCAAACTGTCAGTGATGGTCTGGAGAGGCATATCCTTGGTGGGTTCCACAGACCTCCACGTGCTAGCCAATGGTACCCTGACTGCTGTTAGGTACTGGGATGAAATCCTCAGACCCATCGTCAGACCTTACGCTGGTGCAGTGGGCCCTGGGTTCCTCCTGGTGCAGGACAATGCCCGGCCTCTTGTGACCAGAGTGTGTAGACAGTTCCTGGATGACAAAGGCATTGATGCCATTGACTGGCCCTCATGTTCCCCAGACCTGAATCCAATTGAGAACCTCAATTGGATTCATCCGACGCTGTCAAATAGCGCCACAGACTGTCCAGGAGCTCACTGATGCTTTGATCCAGGTCTGGGAGGAGATCCCCCAGGACACCATCCGCCATCTCATCAGGAGCATGCTCAAGCATTGTTGGGAGTGCATACAGGCACGTGGGGCCCATACACACTACTGAGTCACATTTGCCATGATTAAATCCACCCAAGTTGGAACAGCCTGTGATTTCAATTGTTTACTTTGATTTTCGGTGTGTGTTTGAATCCAGCCCTCAGTCGGTTGGTGATTTTGGTTTCCATTGACGTCATTTTGTTCTCAACGAATTACACAATGCACAGTAAAAATTTTGATCTTTAATATATTTAGTTCATCAAGACCCGATGTGTGATTTAAGTGTTCCCTTAATTTTTTTGAGCAGTGTATGAATGATGACATTGGAATTGGTTTAAAAGGTAAGCAGAATGCAAAATAATATATTCACTTTAAATGTGTTTTTTATATGTTGATTTAACTTCTTCGCATAATTGTTTTGGTTTTTGCAAAATAATTAAAATGTAATTTGAATCGTTGTCACCTGATCCAGACTCCGCCTTTGGATCTAACGGCTCAAACTGGCTCAGCGCCGTGGTGGAGTTGGTGTTGGACGTCACGCTCTGGCAACTCTATCAGGCACCTCCATGCTCAGTCATGGTTGACGGTGGGTGAATGCATTGTCCTCAAAGCGCATCGGTGCTAGCAAGTACTTCTCGGTTGACTGATGTGCATGTTAAGAAGTACAACTTGGTAAGATGCACACGTCTCAATCTTTGACTCTGTTAAGCCTGCTGTGAGCTGCTGCAATAAGACAAGGCCAAAAGCCCAACTCGTAAAGAGAGAAAGATGGGGGAATTTACAATAGTTTTTACCGGGAAAATCTAGAATAAAGATGATCTTAGCTGACCTCACCCATGTCCGATTTGAATAATTAATTTTACCTTTCTCATTTTGCCTGGCAGCTAGAATGCAATTTCAAGCTTGTTATTGGAACCCATACAAGTTGTCAGACTAATTGTTATTCTGACTAATAAGATCAGCTTTGAAATTGATCTGATGTCACTTGATAGGGGCACTGCTGAATGTTAGTGAAGGGGTTTGGTTGAGGCCTCTTGGTTTCTGGCGGATTTACGGATAATTAAGTAATGAAATCTACTATACTATAAGTCTTCTCACTTTACAAAACAATATATATCGGGTAGTATCAGCTAGTTAGGGAACCAAGTCTGATGAAATAGTGCTGCCACTTTAAACAGAATGTACAAACAAATGTTTCACAGGATATTGATTATAATTTGTTATAACCAAGGTAAATCATGGTACTTCATTATAAGCATGGGAATATTGCGGTAATTCATTATAATAACCATTGTAATGTGGTACTTTAATACCGTGGTAATATAATAACACTTCCATTAGAACATGGTAATACACCTATTAGGCCTATACCATGGTAATACTTTCATTAGAACATGGTAATACTTCCATTAGAACATGGTAACACTTCCATTAGAACGTGGTAATACTTCCATTAGAACATGGTAACACTTCCATTAGAACATGGTAACACTTCCATTAGAACATTTTAATACATCTATTAGACTTATACCATGGTAATACTTCCATTAGAACATGGTAATACTTCCATTAGAACATGGTAACACTTTCATTATAACATGGTAATACAACTACTAAGCCTATACCATGGTAATACTTCCATTAGAACATGGTAACACTTCCATTAGAACATGGCAATACATCTATTAGCCATATACCATGGTAACACTTCCATTAGAATATAGCAATTCATCTACTAGGCCCTATACCATAGTAACACTTAGTAACATAGTAATACTTCCACTATACCATGGTAATAACACTTACATTAAGCCATGGTAGTGCTTCATTAAGCCATGGTAATACTTCATTAAGTTTTAATAATACTTAATTGAACCATGGTAATACTTCATTAAGCCATGGTAATACTTCATTAAGTTTTAATAATACTTAATTAAACCATAGTAATACTTCATTAAGCCTTGGGAATACTTCATTAAGTTAAAATAATACTTAATTTAGCCATGGTAATACTTCATTAAGTTATGGTAATACTTCATTAAGCCATGGTAATAGTTCATTAAGTTATGATAATAGGCTACTTCAATTTAACTGTGGGAAAGATCTGAATGTTAACAGTGTTGAGCTGTAGCCAACATAGGCACAATGCGTTTTAAAACATGATAAATCTCTGACAGTTGTGTGTTGTTTCTTAAGAAGTTAGCACAGCCTCAACCTTTATATGCCATTTGGTTTACAGCACATATAAACCGGGTGGTTAGAGACAAGAAAGCTAAAGCTGTGGGATATCAGAATGTTTCCCATCCAAGTATGTAAAATAAATGGATAGGGCCTACTCTTTGATTTACTTGGTAAATAACGTTGAGACACCTTAGAATTCAGGTACATTGCCAAAATACTCTAAATATCTAATACCTCACCCTTTATTGGTTGTGTATATAACTACTGCAGTTTTTGGTAATCACCTGGCAACAAGTTTAGAAAAGACTAGGCCTATCACATTACAGGATCGGCATCACATGGAAGGTCACAAATGGCAACGTATTTCAAATGCAGGGCACTACATTTGATTGGACTCCTTTGGCCATGGTTGAATGTAGAGAACTTTAAATAGGGAACAGAGTGCCATTTGGAAGACACACAATGATTGATGCACTGTCAGTGTGAATTGCAGGTGGTTTGTCTTTATACATTTTTAATTCTGACTGAATGTGAGATGGAGGTGAGGTTTATTACGTAAATCTGCTGTAAAGGAGAGTATCAAATAACAGGTTTTGATGAAAAGCTCCGGTCAACTCCAAACACGGCGCACACTAAGCCTTGTCTGTCTTCAATAAGCTATAGCTACAGAACTAAAAGTATGGTTGACTGTCTTGTTGATACTGTGCATAAGTGCTAGTCCATCTGGCATGTTAAACCTCTGGACTACTTTTACTATTCAACACTATCAGGCTACTTCTATTCAATCAAAGAAATCCAGATTTGGCCAAGGGCATAGGTTTGTATTGTATATTGGAGGGTCAGGGTCAATGGATCCCAGGTTTTTCACTCTTTTCCAGGGGGGTCACATTGACATGTCTGTAATATGGGGGGGGTCATGACCCCCCATCCAGCCCCAAATTCTACTACATATGGCTCTAATCAGATGACAGACTAAAGTTGTTCTCATTCAGTTAACTGACAATGGTAAGTGCTAGATCATGCATGCAAAATTCAGTGCATCGCCAGCCCGACTTGATAAAGTCTGTGTTGAATGGGTCAAGTTTACATCAAATAAATACTGTAGGTAACCTTTCATAATAATGTTCAAATGCTGCACCGTTTAAAACATTATGTTTTGTTTGGGATGACACATGCACTGAAATTCTGGAAATAGCCTACGTGACAACTGAATTTATCTACGGCTGGTGACAACCGCCTCAGTTTGTGGTTGCTAGGAGGCCACGGGTGGGATTCCCTTGTGGGACATTTCAGCGGCGAGACACTTTTTTTTGTGAGAAGCAGCACCGGTGTTGCTGCTGTTGTCACTTGCCATGCGTCTGGCGCTGGACCTGGTAAATATAAATATTTCATACATTATAACTACCTAGTCAAGCTAGAACTAACGGCCTCTGTACAATTAGTTCAACTCTTTCTCCGAGGTTGTTAGCTCAAGCTGACGATGTCCCGTGAATGTTGTTCATATTTCACAGTTAGCTACTGTAGCTGGCTTGCTAACGCGGTAGCTCGTTGCCATGCCCTCACTAGAACAAGCTTCGGGACTCCGTCTGAGTAGCTTGACTTGATCCGAAATTCTGGTCAGCTGACGTTACCGAGATTGTGTACAGTATTCACTACAATTTAATCTGCGTTTTGGAATAAATCATCTGGTAACCCCAGGTATCTAACGCTAGCCAGGAAATACTTGACAGCTACTGACAACTAAGGACGGTAGCTAGAAAGCTATCTAGCTAACTTCATGTTGAAACCACATGGCTGCGTAACTCACAGCAATTTCACTATTCGGCAAGGAGACCGTCACCATACAATTAGAAATGCTGATAAATCCGGTCGATGTTTTTTAAAACCGAACTTTTAGAAAATTAAACGCCCTATTTGGCAACTGGCAAGCTTAATGCTAAGCTAACTTTGCCGGTGATAACCAACTTCTTTCTGGTAACTGTTGTACACCGACTATGGGAACTTTCGCTAGTTAGCTACAGTACTGTAGGTGCTTCTGTACTAGCATTTGGCCAACTTAGCCAAACTAACTCCGAACTAAATATGCTGGCATCTCATCTAGCTATCTGTAATGACACATGAATGTATAGTTTCATTTTTAGTGACCACCTGTCAACTTATGCTTCTGGTGTTTAATTTCATCCATTTATTTTTTGGGTTTTGTTTCAGTGGGATGGTAACTCGCTCAGTTTTCTGGTGTCGGCCACAGTCCATGCCAGCAGGGTGTGAGATGGAACTTGATGGCCTTCAAAGGAGCTGAAGACAAGTGGGCAGGTAATCCGTCATCGACCCTCACCATACGAGCCAAATCTGCAGTGTGTCATTCCGTGAACAGTCTAAATGTTACTGCCCTCAGTAGCCGCAGACAGAAGCTCCCCCTTCGGTCCTCGGCTAGTGTCCCCCCGATCTCCAGTGACTGTTTGAGTCGACTAAGTGTGAGACAGGGTCATACTCAGAAGAACCAATTCCACGGTGTCTCAGGGACCCCTCTACAAAGTGCCTATCTTTTTCTGCCCACAGCCACTGTCATAGCCAACAAGCCACAGTGCCCTAGCAACGCAGGTGATAACTCAGCTAATCGACATAGTAATGGTCGCTGTCAGCCAAGCACTCAAGCCACTAAGAATACAACTGTGCAACTGTCCGGATCTGACATTATCGCGTACACGCATAAACCTGGTGTGCTAAAGCCAATTCTACACAGCTCTCAACCTGGCTGGAACTTTGACTCGCTGAAGTTACGCTCACGGATCCTGGCCCGCAAAAGAGCCTTGTCACCACACCCTGCGTTCTGTCCCTCCTCGCCAAAGGCAGAGCGCGTTCCAGAGTCACAACCGGGTGGTGTGGCACCGCGGCCCCCTGAAGGAACCGCCGCCGGCATGCCCACCAACCAGTCAGTCCCTTGGGGCACCGGCAAGCTGAGAGACAACCGTAAGAGTGCCATGAGGCCCGACTCGGGGAATGTGCCTTCACAGTCCAGCCTGGAGTCTGCTCAGACTAGAGGCTCAGCGGATCCTTTGTACCCCCTGATCCAGGCAGCCTCCTATTGCTATGTGCGGGACAATGGGGACGGTAAAACCCGGACAGAGTTCACAGACACCCCCCACCTCACCTCCGCTGTGCCTTCATGGGATGGTTCATCCTTCCACCATGACGTGACCCTGGATCAGATCTGGAAGCTCCAGGAACAGCGTCAGTTCGAGAGCCTGGTTGTGGCTGACGTGGTGGAGGTTGATCAGCCCCAGAAGCCGGAGTGTTGTGCTGCTGGAGCTCCCCATAAAACGCGGACCGAAAGGACCCCCAGAGTCAGCTCTGAGGTGGGGTTCACTCAGGCCGTCAGGAAGCTGACAGGGACTCGGAGAGCGGTCAGTGCAGTCCCCCCTCGGCCCAGGTTCGGGACAATTAACAGTCAGATTTCAGTAACAGCGGGGTCCAGGGTGGACCTGGTTAAGCTGGGCAAAGCCCTGGCCACTAGCTCTTACCCAGTCTGCCAAAGCCATTCTCCAGCAGAACGCTCCGCAGAGCTCTGCCTTACTGAGATGGGGCAGACGTTTGAGTGCTCTGAGCCTGCTGTGGTGGCCAAGGAGTCCACATGCTCCTCCGGCACAGGAAGTAACGCCACACCAAACGGTACAGTAGCCTGCAGGGCAGCGTCATCCCAAGTCACAGTAACTCCAACCCATTCCTCTAACCACATTAGTGCCAGTCAAAATTCTACTGCCAGTGCCATCTCAGACAATACTGAGGTGTGCTCTGAGTCCACCCCAGATTCTCAGAGTCCAAGGCCTTCAGTCACTACGGTGACCACCCAGATATCTGCCATAGACCTGGCCCAGGAGAGGAGGGTCCAGTGTCTGGAGACGAACCACAGTCCCTCCTGCCCATCACCATCCCTGGACGAGGAGGAAGCGGACCTGGTTGTTGAGTCAGCTGAGCTCCCAAGGTAAGTTGATGCCACATATAGCTGTCTGCTGGAGGACTAGGTAGTGGCAAGTCAAGAGTGCACAAAAGAAACTGACATCAATCCACAGAATTTGTTTGTATAAAGTAGATTTGTGGTAAACTATTTTCACGGAGTTGGTAGGTGATGGAAGGAATTTGGCTCAATTGTGTAAAGCAGGGTTTCTCACCTGTGGCCAGGTAGCCCTTTTTTAATTTCATTCTTTGTGGATCCCTTCTAATCCGGAGAATTTAAGAGAGATAAAAAAAAGCTAATGAGTTTTACTGTTACTTCAGAGAAGTCTTGGGCTGTGTTACTTCAGACAAACCACGTCTTAGACTCTGAGCAGAAGTATTTTAAAGGACAATCTTTTGGCATTTGTTTCTTGCAGATTTCAAGCTAATTTCCTTAAAGTTCTCTACACATTTTGCCATGGGGCATAAATTGTGTGAACTAAAATAAGGCTAAGCATCTTAATTTTTAATCTTTATCTAGACATGGTATGTTCTGTTAAGTCTGAATACAGTTTAAAAACAGGTATTGAGTTTAAGGTATATCATAAACCTCCCTGGTCTATTGCAGACATCCCTAGTAAATTGTAGATTATTTACAATAGGTAGTGTTTTACTCTTTAGCGTTGTTTCTTTTGTGTCCTTAGGCCAGAAAGTGTTGCTACTCAAGAGGACGTAGATAGAGAGAACTCCCCTGATGATGACAATGACTGCAGTGACGATGATGATGATGGGAGTGGTGAGGACGGATCTTTTATTAATTTAACCACAGATCAACTAGACGAGTGAAAATGACACCACCTAATTGGCCAGGACAACATAATGAATTCAACCTCCTGTTTCTCTTCTCAGACGAGTCAGATGGCTCTGACTGCTCCTCTGTCAATGATGCCCTTTCCATAGCTTCCATGGCGGCCCTGTCAAAGTAGGTGTCATTATTCTGGCTTCTCCCTGTCAAAATAGGTGTCATTACTCTGGCTTTTCCCTGTCAAAGTAAGGGTCATTACTCTGGCTTTTCCCTGTCAAAGTAAGGGTCATTACTCTGGCTTTTCCCTGTCAAAGTAAGTGTCATTACTCTGGCTTTTCCCTGTCAAAGTAAGTGTCATTACTCTGGCTTTTCCCTGTCAAAATAGGTGTCATTACTCTGGCTTTTCCCTGTCAAAGTAGGTGTCATTACTCTGGCTTTTCCCTGTCAAAATAGGTGTCATTTCTCTGGCTTTTCCCTTTCGTGTTGTGGTTAAATCCTGTTTAAATGGCTGGAACTCTTTGTGTATTGCGTTAGTAGAAGCATTGATTGATTAAAAGATGAAACGCTGATGTTGTCACCTGTGGTGTTGGAACTGTGTTTTGAAAGTACTGCCGAAGTCTGCTGTGATTGGCTGATCTGCCAGAATTTAATCGGGGTAATGATTCTGACTCGGTCCAGGGTTAAGCCTGTATTCCCCTGGGGTTTAGACCTGTTCAGTCTCCAATTCGCCAGCCTCTTTCTATATTTTGCTGTTGAACAGAGTGACAGACGTCCATCATGGGGCCTCCTTGCATGAAAATGGGTTTTCTACAGTTAGCTGGAGGCAGACATTTTAAAGATGCACCTTTGGGCAAATCGAGAACGGATATAATATTCCCAATTTCAGGTTTAGTTGAACATTTTTTGCTTTAAATTATCCAAGAAAATTGGCTTTCAGCTTCTGTATTCCCAGAATGTGTGACCAGGTGATTCATCAACAGCTAGTCATCTGGATTTTGAGTTCAGAATGTTCAGTGAGTGATTTATCAACAGCTAGTCATCTGGGTGTTGAGTTCAGAATGTTCGTTGAGTGATTTATCAACAGCTAGTCATCTG
>JACXGI010018221.1:0-13494 GCA_016801175.1 Esox masquinongy | reverse complement strand
CTCCAAACGGGGATGGTCCTAAACAGCTGAGTCCAGCTGGTTACCTGTCTCCAAATGGGGATCGTCCTAAACAGCTGAGTCCAGCTGGTTACCTGTCTCCAAACGGGGATGGTCCTAAACAGCTGAGTCCAGCTGGTTACCTGTCTCCAAATGGGGATCGTCCTAAACAGCTGAGTCCAGCTGGTTACCTGTCTCCAAATGGGGATGGTCCTAAACAGCTGACTCGGCATGTCTGACCCAGATAATTACAACCTCATTTTGTTTAATAACTACTTCTGGAAATGAGCCACACAGTGGACCCCTGGCTCTCTCTCTTGCTCACGTAGTCTCTCTCTCTCTGTCTCCCCCCCCCCCAAAGGCCTGTCATACTCTCTCTTTTTGTCTCTTTCTCATGCACACAGTGTCAGTCTTCATGTTGATTAAAGTATTTGTGGTTACAGTAGGTGTTTGTTATAGTAATTGTTGTTATTAGCGCTGCTACACCTGACGTAGAATAGGTTTTTGGGAATTGGTTTTGATGGTGGAACCAATCATAGACAGGTTTATGGGAATAGGTCCTGATACTTGATCAATCATAACCCATTTTATGAAAATAGGTCCTGTGGGACTGGATCAAAACGGCTTGCCATTGGTTTGCCATTTCCCAGTATTATATAGGATATACACTACTTGCCAATAAATGCATAAAGTACTTGCCAATGGATATTTGACTAATGCAATGCAGTTTATTTAATTATTTCAATTGGATCCCTTTGCAATGAGTTGACAAGGCAGAGGTTTCAAACCAATATGATAGTAAGTGGTAAAGAATGCACAGTCAGT
Organism: Esox masquinongy; assembly: GCA_016801175.1. NCBI lineage: Eukaryota > Metazoa > Chordata > Actinopteri > Esociformes > Esocidae > Esox > Esox masquinongy. The sequence goes on along the minus strand of JACXGI010018221.1, from coordinate 12,672 downwards.
AAAATAACTTTGGCCCTTTCTGAACATCAGTGACAAAGTTATTGTACTGACTGTGCATTCTTTACCATATAGCGATATAATGAAATGTATGTGTTTCTGGTGTTAGGGATAGGATTAGAATTAGGGTTAGAGTTAGGGGTTAGGGTTAGAGTTTGGGTTAGAGTTAGGGGTTAGGGTTAGAGTTAGGGGATAGGGTTAGAGTTTGGGTTAGAGTTAGGGGTTAGGGTTAGAGTTTGGGTTAGGGTTAGAGTTAGGGGATAGGGTTAGAGTTTGGGTTAGAGTTAGGGGTTAGGGTTAGAGTAAGGGTTAGAATTAGGACCAAGAAAGCTGTGTAGGATGGTTAAATGCACACATTTTTGGAATGTAGATTCATATGGGAACACAAACATAACAAAAAATGTAATATTGTCATTGACTCCTAAACCTAACCCTTAACCTGAGCAAAGTAAGTCTTCCTTGTGGGTACAGTTGAAATATACCCAAGAGGTATACAGTTTCTAGTTTAAGTCTACCAAAAGTATTCACACACACAGACATGCAGTCTTTGGCATATACAGTATGGATGACAAGAAATAAGAAAATAACTATTTTGTACTGTTTTCTTTACTCTTATTTCAAAAAGAATCTGAACCATAAATATAAGACCAATCTCTGCTGTATTTGAAATTAATAAATACAGTAATTTTGTAGATATGTTGTATATGTGAATGGAAACACTGTCAATTCATCAATTTACAATTACATTTAAGTACTCCCCTTAGACAAGCACTAATCCTTCCAACTCAGGGAGACAAGAGAGAGGGAATGGTAAGAGTGAGGAAGGGAGCAGAGTAGAAAAGAGAAGAGGGATAGAACTAGTGGAAACAAAGAGGGAAAAGGAGAGTGGGAATAGAGCGTAGAGGACCCAACCTGCAGTAGCACTCTGTGTAGCACATCAGTTCAAAATCCCCAGACAATAACCATGGACACAATTCCCAGCTGTCTATTTAATATTCTAGCCTGGAGGAAGTTGGAGAGGGTATAGAGGTGTATCAGCAACCCACAGTTAGTCATAGTAGGCCCAGGACACACACACACGCAGACACAAACACACACATACAGAAAGAGAAAGAGAGAGAGAATACCTGACCAATGTGATGGATCAAAAACTGAGGAAAGGGTACAGACCCTGTGAGTACAGCCTGGCCATAGAGACTAGTTGTCAAACGCCAACCTAACAGTGCTCATCCTGTTTCCTGTTAAACTGTGAAAAATACTACAATACAAGAGAAGCTTTCTTTACCAAAATTGTTCTACATATAATGAACTTCAAACTGTAATGAAACAAAGTAATATGTAATGGGTGGAAAATGTGCAGAGAAATGTATGGCCTCCTGCCGCAATCTGCGGCACATGAAGTTTAAATTCCAACCTAACAGCATGCCTTTCTACCATGCTTCTGAAGGGGGAAAAAATCACCATTTAGGACCCTGAACTTCATTTTTTATTTCATTGTTACAAAGGTAGAAGTAACATTTTTGAAATGGCAAATGGTTTGAGTAACTTACTTTATGTTCCTGAGCAGGAACACAAAGTCACACAAATGTCTTGAGTCACACAAATGGATTACAAGCTTGGAGACAACATTTCAAAGACAGAAATTATTGTGTACATTAAAGGTGCCCTTTGCAAGTTTGTGCCACCTTTTGGCAATGGCTTGAATACAGGCTCTATTATGTTGGTTTGCGGTACCTAAAGGAGTTTGATTGACAGAATTGCTTGCAAGTGGATAGAGACACTTTCTGCTTGCAGGCTGCAGAGTCAGACTGCTGAGACGGCAGGGTGGACTGACATGCAACATGCATGCGTCAGAGGGGAACTTTTATGCTAGTCACCTCTAATTGTTGATGCTGGTGCAATTAACACTTGTTTTGATGGGGTCGAACTAGAGGGGCCCTTTTCATAACTACAGAAAACAGAATAAACATAAACAGCTACACTGATCACAATGGCATCTGGACTATCCATTGCCATATTTCAGAGACTCGTTGACGGGGTTAAAATTATATGCATGTTTTGACCAGCTTGCACAAGGCTAAATCTAGCTAAAAAGGTAATGTAATTGTTTCTTCCCCGCAATAGTTGCTCATGCATAATGTTTGGTCAAATAACCCGCAATGTATGATAATTATTTTCATTGTCTTTTGCAGAGAACACCACAAATGTTCCCTAGGTTGTTGCAATATTTTCCATGAGCACATGGAATCAAGGAATGCCTGCTGGGACGTAACTTAGCTAGCTAATGTTTGCTTATTGTCTCACAAAAACTTCAGAGAAACGTAAATCGTATCTCCGCTAATCGAAATAGAAGAAATAAGAACATCAATTTAGGATTAGGATTTATTTCAGCCAGCTGGTCAAAAATAGCAAAATAATTCTCTGTCATATCATTGGTAGCCTACACCGATCAGCCATAACATCATGACCACTGACAGGTAAAGTGAATAACACCGATTATTTCGTTATTATGGCACCTGTGAGTATGGCACCAGACTCATAGGCAGACAGACAGGCAGGCAGACATGGAGGATGTAATTTAAATTACTATTGACCTTGCTGCCACACACCTAGAGAAGAGGAACATATGTTAGAATTAGGGGTGTAACAGTATAAGATTTTCATGGTTTGATATCTGTTTAAAAAAATATCACGGTATCACGATGTTATGGTGAATTGCTAATAGTATTAGCAATTAAATTGTTAATGTATTAAATATGTAAATACACCAATCAGCCATAACATTATGACCACTGACAGGGGAAGTGAATAACACTGATAATCTCGTTATCATGGCACCTGTCAGTGGGTGGGATATATTAGGCAGCAAGTGAACATTCTGTCCTCAAAGTTGATGTGTTAGAAGCAGGAAAATGGGCAAACACAAGGATCTGAGCGACTTTGAAAGGGGCCAAATTGTGATGACTAGATGACTGGGTCAGAGCATCTCCAAAACTGCAGCCCTTGTGCGGTGTTCCCGGTCTGCAATGGTCAGTACCTATCAAATGTGGTCCAAGGAAGGAAAAGCGGTGAACCGGCAACAGGGTCATGGGCGGCCAAGGCTCATTGATGCATGTGGGGAGCAAAGGCTGGCCCATATGGTCCGATCCAACAGATGAGCTACTGTAGCTCAAATTGCTGAAAAAGTTAATACTGCTACTGACAGAAAGGTGTCAAGAACACACAGTGCATCGCAGTTTATTGCGTATGGGGTTGTGTAGCCGCAGACCAGTCAAGGTGCCCATGCTGACCTGTCTACTGCCGAAAGCGCTTACAATAGGCTTGTGAGCAATCAGAACTGGACCATGGAGCCATGAAAGAAGGTGGTCTGGTCTGATGAATCACGTTTTCTTTTACATCACGTGGATGGCCGGGTGCGTGTGTGTCGCTTACCAGGAGAACACATGGGTTCCAGGATGCACTATGGGAAGGATGTAAGCTGGCGGAAGCAGTGTGATGCTTTGGGCAATGTTCTGCTGAGAAACCTTGGGTCCTGCCATTCATGTGGATGTTACTTTGACACGTACCACCTACCTGAGCATTGTTGCAGACCATGTGCACCCTTTCATGGCAACGGTATTCCCTGATGGCATTGTTCTCTTTCAGCAGGATAATGCGCCCTGCCACAAAGCAAAAAACAGGAATGGTTTGAGGAACACAACAACGAGTTCAAGGTGTTGACTTGGCCTCCAAATTCCCCAGATCCCAATCCAATCGTGCATCTGTGGGATGTGCTTGACAAACAGGTCCGATCCATGGAGGCCCCACCTCGTAACTTACAGGACTTAAACGATCTGCTGCTAACGTCTTGGTGCCAGATACTACAGCACACCTTCAGAGGTCTGGTGGAGCCCATGCCTTGACAGGTCAGGGCTATTTTGGCGGCAAAAGGTGGACCTATACAATATTAGGCAGGTGGTCATAATGTTATGGCTGATCATTGTATATAAGATATATATCTAGCGAAATAACAATTTAGCAGCAGTTTCATTGACTAGCTAGCTAGCTAACTTGATAAATGGGGTATCTAATCTTACATCACCTGTCCAATAGAAAGGTGACCAACTCTGCATCGCTCTTCATCAATTTCTCAAACATCATCTGCCGCCATCTGATGAATAGTAAAACAAGATTTACCCTTGTCTTACTCTGTGCTTAATCGGATTTATCAAGCGGTTTCCCTGCATTCTCCCTGAGGGAGTCAATGTAGACCAAGTGGAGGATGAGTTTAGGCACTATCGAGCCATAACCTTTGAGGAGTCTTCTCAGCAAGCGCACTGATGAGGCCCGGAAAGACATTGGCCTGATGAAGAGGGGGGAAGCCTGGTCTTTTCCCACCTTTCCACTGTCATGCCTGGCATGCTGGTGTTGTGAGCGCATTTTTAGCCTTGTCACCAAAAACAAAACTGAGTACAGAGCCTCCCTGAGTAGACATGTTGAGTGCCTTGGTGACAAAGGCGTCAATGAATGCCAGGGGAACTGTGTCACAGGGACGTTTACCCTGATGCCCTGGTGAGGAAAGCAGAATCCTCAAACGAGGCAAAGCTGTCATGAAAAGGGTGTCCTCTCTACCCCTTTTCTTCTGTGGCATACAGTGATGTTCAACTTTATTGCCACGCATACACAAATCAGAGACAATAAACACCGTTGAACATTCCTGGTTAAGAGGGTTTTCTGGAGGTGCTATTTGTGTACAAGCAAATTCCATGGCACTGTTTAAATGGCATAAATCATATTGCCTTGTTCATGTTTCATAGTCCTTTAAAGCAAAATGGATCAGATGTTTGCACTTTTTATTTTTATTTGTTTAGTTTTTTATTATGGATAAGATGTTTAGATATTTGTACTTACCCCAGAAGTCATCATTATTTTCTTACATAAAAAAGAAGAAACTAAAAAAATAGAATATAGACCTATTGTGTATTGCTTTCTTATTACATGTTAGAATCATGAGTTTTAGCGCATGTGGAAATGAAATGGTGTCAAGAAATGATTCCAACCTTTCATACACATCAGTTTCAATGTTAGAATTGTAAGCCCCCCCCAAAAAAATAAACTGCGTATGTGTGCACATCAATGTAAAAAATCGCTAATAGAAAAATATTCTCCAAGGTTGGTAGGTATGTTATTTGTTAAATTATTATTATTGGTAATTATGTTGCCTTAATTCCATTGTTGTATCCATGTTATTATATCTATACTTTCTCAGTTTAAATAACTTCCCATCTCAGACAGAGAGAGAGGGTGTAATAGCCTGGTCACTACCTGTCCAGGAAGAAGGACAAGATAAGTATGGTATGGCATGGAGGATTGCAGCCTCAGGGCTTGGGCTAGTGGCTGTCTGAGGAGAGCAGAGCTGAGCACAGCATCTGTCATGATGGCCACAGATGAAGAAGCACTCCGAGGTGTTAGGGTTAGAAAGACAGTTCCTGAGCCTGCTGGTGCGGGAACGAAGAGACCTGTACCACCTGCCTGATGGAAGGAGGGCAAACAGTTTGTGGCATGGATGTGAAGGGTCCCAGATGATCCCACGCGCTTTGCGCAGACAACTTGCACTGGAGGTCTGCGATGGCAGGAAGCTGGGCACCAGTGATGTGCTGAGCGGTTTTCACCACCCGTTGCAGGGCCTTTCCGATCTGCTACGGAGCAACCGCTAAACAACACTAGCATTCTCACGTAGGTGTTGGTTTTGTCCAGGTGGCTCAGGGCAGAGTGTAAAGCTGTGGAGATGTTTATAGACCGGAAATACATTAAAAAAACAGACTTCCTATGTCTCTGCTCATTCCAATCCAATACACATTTTGGGTTTTTTCTGCTAGAGAACCCTTTGGGTGGGCTGCGTAAACATGTTTTAGGCCCGCCCAAGAAGAAAATGCAGAAAATACATTGAAATCCACCAATTACTTCTGTAAGAAGATATGCATGCATTTTTTAAGATATGCAGTACTAAGGAGCGAAGTTGTCCATCTGATAGACAATACAATCCTAACAAACTCATTCTTCGGATCTTGGGAAGAACTGTCAGGGTTTACGTTAGCTGGCAAATGCTGGCTTTTTGCCGGTATAGTTGTCCAGCAGATGAAAATATCCGTCCAGTGGGAAATTTGCCAAATAAATAATTTAAAAAAGCCCTGAGAAGCCATCTCACTGAGGAAGAGGTGTCAAGGTTGATGATAAATGCAAATTATGCCAAGAGGTTGGATGGCTTCAACTTTGCACAAGCAGCGGTGCACTGCTATTCAATGAAGTTGCGCTGCAAATAAATGGGAATTTGACAAAGGCGGAATTCGGAATGCAAAGAGAGACATTTAATATAAAGAGACATGAATTTAATGTAAGCTATTGTCTTTATTTCATTAACAATAGAAAACCTATTTGTTTTACTTTATTGTTGTAGTCTACTGTATATGCTCAGTTCGCAAAGTTAGTGAAGAGTTCATTCTACTGACTGCTTTAAAGAAAATACTGCTGCTGTCATACTGAAAGTTCAACTTTCTTTTTGAAGTTAACTTGCTTTCAAGCAACCCAAAGACAGTAAGCTAACTATAGCTAACAATTTTTTTAATTCAACATTTGTTTCATACCGCAAAACTGCCAGCTATCTTTACTTAATCTAACTAATATGTTTGCCTTGCTTGATGATATGCTAGTTGGCTGTGCAGTTCCAACCAGATAGGATCCACGCAGAAACAGATGAGCATGCTAACCCAGCTGTTAGCAATGTGCTCCTAGCTGGTAGCCAGCTAACTAAGTACACCTAGGACAGTGTTAGACATTCTTCAAGACAAAGTGGCAATGTAGTAATTTAGCTGGTTTTCTGCTAGAAGGCCTAAAAATGGTTTAAAACTGAAACTATAGCGTCTAAATTTCAAGCAAATCACATGTAAACAGGTTTCCCGGCGTTCCTGAAGATTTATTTACACTTTGTGTTGGTTGCTATTTTCACCAGCCAAAGACCTTCCATCTGGTGCTATGTAAAATAAATGTGTTATTTAGAGCCTGCCTGGGGAATGTTTACACTACAGCTAGTAGCCTCTGGTGGTCAACTGCAATGAAGGATTGTTTATAATCCACAATAAGAGGAGAGACATGTTGTCTTCTGTAGCCTGTGGGGTTCTTTCAGTCTAGGAGCTGGTTATGTCTTTCTTAACTGCTCCTTCGTTCGCTGCTGTAGCTTTGATGTCTGTCTCTACAGCATTATGGTCTGTGCGGGTCTTGGGGGAGAATGGTATTAGAAGTGGCTTTTGTTTGGTCTTTAGTACTTATTCGTTAGTGTACAACTAGTTACTTTTAGCTTTTAGATCATTGCCAAACTGTTACGCTACAACCTGAGGAGAGGGAGAGTGTGAGACAGACAGAGCACTACAAGGCCCAAGCCTGGTTAGTATTCTATCCCATCACTCATAATCTAATCCCCCTCTGACAGACAGGCCTATGGTAATAACTCTTAACGCTGTCAGCTTTGCCCAGATTGCTCCAGTGGACCAGTTAATTTAAAGACTAGGGTTTGTTACCTGCCTACAATGGGAAAGCAGAACACAGAACACTGTCGATGACCTGAGGCTATTGCTGTGAGTTCAACCTGTGGGATGGAGAGAGATAGAGGGGGGTGGGGGGGGGATACGGGAGGTGGGAGATAGGGGAGGTAAGTGAGAAAGAGAGAGGGGATTGTAGCTAGAGAAGCAAGAAGGGGAGAGGAAGACCAAGAAGGGCGGAGAGAAAGAGAGGCAGAGAGAGCTAAAGCAAGACAGAAAGAGAAAGAGAGAGACATGGGGAGAGTTAGAATGGGTCACACCCCAGAGCACCTACTGATACCTACTGATCTCTATGCTCTGGGTCCATTGACTCCAGAATGGGCCATTTCATCATAGCCTCTCTGCTCTCCTTAGCTAGCAGACTGCTGGCTGCCTGTTGTCACAGTAGGAGGACTTCTCAGGGAAGCTTTCAATAAGACCAGCTGGTAGCTGCTACTTTAATCAATGTCGTCAGATATCCGTAGGGGATATAGAGAGCTGTGCTTACAGAATGTAAAGTCACTTAATGGAGACTTTTATGCAAAACCTTCTAACTGGGCACCTACACTAAACATTTCAGATGTTTTTAAAGAAATTCTGTCACAATAGGTAACATTGCTTGTGCTCAATATTGTAGGCAGCTACAATATTGACCAATATGGATTGTTACAATTTAAAAGCGTGCCTTGAAATGTGTGTGTCTTATCAAGCCTCTGAGCTGTCCACTTTTAAACCATTTAACAACATTTTGATTCAAAATGCTCATGTTTATGAATCATGGGCTGTTCTATATTCTTTTCTAGGCCACAAACCATGTTGAATTTGATTTTTTTTTTGTGTCATAGTAGACAGTGATTAATTGTACACAAGTATTCATATTGTGTTTATTATTATTATAAACACGCTAGCTAACCCAAACTGGGAGGGGTGGAATTTTCTTCAGTTCACAGAACATGACGAATATGGACCTGTCCCAGTGTAGCAAATTAGAACATAACGAATTTGGACCTGTCCCATTCTAGCACAGTATGTTTTGAATTAATATGAACTCGTCCATGTCTAAAAAAATTGTCTACAGTTATTTTTGACATTCGAGTCTAACAAATTAGAATATAACATTTATGGACCTGTCTCACTCTATCAAGGTAAAATATAATGAATACAGATCTTTATGTCTCAGCCCCTAGGTTTTACGCTGCTATATTATTGTGCCGGGGGAGTAGGTCAGTTCTCCTCCTGTAAATCCTTTGAAAGTCTATTGAAAGCAATAGACTCTCTACATTTTCCTTGTCTCCTGCTCCGTTTAAACTTAGGAGGACATGAGCTCTTGGACAACACTTCAGGACTACCAGGCCTGAAAGACTCGTAGCTGTCTCTCTGCCACTCCACTGACCATTCCTCCCCTCTAAATTATCCCTGCCCTTGTCCATCTGGTCATGCTACTGACTTTGATTATGTTTTACAGACTCTGGACACAGCCCACATGCATATAGTAATTATTACAATTTGTACTCTTAAAATGTTCACCCCAGCACAGCCAGAAGGGGACTGGCCAACCCTCAGAGCCTGGTCCCTTTCTAGGTTTCTTCTTAGGTTTTATCCCTATTATTGAGTTTTTCCTAAACACTGTGCAGCAACCCTAGCCTGTTGTTGCTTGCTCTTTGGGGTTACAGGCTGGGTGTTTTGTAAAGGCACTCTGACAACTGCTTATGTACAATCCTGTTTCAAAAAAAATTGGGGATGCTGCATAAAATGTAAATAAAAACAGAATGCAATGATGTGCAAATCAGAAACCCTATATTCAATAGAAAATAGTAGAAAGACATATCGAATGTTGAAACTGAGAAATGTTATCGTTTTTTGAAAAAAATATACCTCCTTTGAATTTGATGCCAGCAACATTTAAAAAATGCTGTGACAGAGATAATAAAAGACTGGAAAAGTTGTGTAATACTAAAAAACTAAACCTGGTGGAATATCACACAATTAATTAGGATCAGTTGGCAACAGGTCAGTAACATGATTGGGTTTTAAAAGATCATTCCAGAGAGGATGGGTCTGTCAGAAGTGAGGGTGGGGAGGGGTTCACCACGCTGTAAAAGACTGTGTGGGCAAATAATGCAACAGTTGAAGAATAACATTTCTCAACGTAAAATTGCAAATTCTTTGGGGATCTCATCATTTATAGTACAAAATATAATTAAAATATTCAGAGAATCTGGAGAAATTTCTGTATGCAAGGAACAAGGCCAAAAACCAATATTGGATGGCCAATAAACCAAATTAGATTCTGTAGTGAAAATCACTGCATGGGCTCAGAAGCAATTCCGAAAACCATTCTGTGAGCACCGTACGTTGCTGCATGCACAAATGCAAGTTAAAACTCAACCATGCAAAGAGGAAACCATCTATAAACAAGATCCAGAAAAGCTCCTGCCTTCTCTGGGCCGGAGCTCATTTTTGATAGACTGAGGCAAAGTGGAAAACTGTCCTGTGGTCTGACAAATCAAAATTTTAAATTATTTTTTGGAATCATGGACGCCGCACACTCCAGACTAAAGAGGGGAGGGAGCATCCAGCTTTTTATCAGTGCACAGTTCAGAAGCCAGCATCCGTGATGGTATGGGGGTGCATTAGTGTACTGTGATATATCACTAAATAGATTCAACACACTATGTCAATGCACTCTTGATGAAATTGCTCCTTTTAGATCTAGGTCAAGGCCTGAAACAAAACTTTACCTTGGTTAGGTGAGAACATACGAAACCTTAAGAAGACATGTAGAAAAGCAGAATAAAAATGGAAAATGACTAAACTACATGTCTATTGCATCTATATGAAGGAGCTGCTATTATCTTACAATAAGGCAATTATGGGTGTGGGTATTTTTCTGAACTAATTGCAGCAAACTGTAACAGCCTAAACTGTAACAGCCTAAAGTTCTTATTTAGAACTATTGACCGTGTTGTTAATCCAGCACCAGTCAGGGACATGGCCTCAACTGCTGCAGACTGGGAAAAGTTCTTAACTTTTTGGGTTAAAAAAATGCTAATATTAGATGATAAACCATACTCTGCCCTGTGTTGATGTTCCTTACCGCTGTCTAAACTTTTTAAACCAGCATGTTCTTAAAAAAACTATCTTGACACCTCTGTTTTGAATTACTAAAGGCCAATTTCCAAGCTGCCCTATTTATCCAAATATTTAGAAAAAGTTGTAGCAAAGCAGCATTTTTGAGAAAGTCCAGTCAGGCTTTCGTCAGGAACACAGTACTGAAACTGCTCTTGTTAAAGTTACTAATGACTTGTTGTTGAATGCTGACTCTGGAGAATGTTCAATCTTGTTGTTCAATCATGTTGTTACTGGATCTTAGTGCAGCTTTCGACACCATAGACCACAATATTTTAATTGACAGACTTAGAAATTGGGTTGGGATCTCCAGGATTGCACTAGATTGGTTCAAGTCGTATCTGTCAAATAGAGCATTTGTAGTGTGCATTAACAATTAAATATCTTCCTCTCTGCCTGTCATATGTGGTGTTCTGCAGGGTTCCAACCTGGAACCAATCCTGTTTTCTCTGTATATGCTTCCATTGTGTAGTATAATTTGGCAGCATGACATTTCTTTGCATTGTTATGCAGATGATACGCAGTTGTATTTGTCGGTTAAACTAAATGACTTGAGTAAGTTGTGTGTTCTGCATAATTACCGGTAAGATGTTACAAACTGGATGTCCAATAATTTTCTTCAGTTAAACACTGATAAAACCGAAGTTTTAATTATTGGCCTCCCATCTATTTTAGATGAAGTTTGGTTGGCTCTAGGATTTCTAGTAACAAATATTGTATCTGTGGCCAGAAATTTGGGAGTTTTCTTTGATCCAGACTTACAATTTGAATATAACACAAAAACTGATGCAGTCATGCTTTTCGCAACTTTGAAATATTGCTAAAATAGATTGGTTTTATCTTTTGAGGACACTGAAAAAATTATACATGGTTTTATTTCATCTTGCCTAGACTACTGTATGGCTTTGTTTACATGCCTCCACAACAACTCCCTAGATAAACTCCAAGTTGTACAGAATTCAGCTGTCAGACTTCTTACCATGACTAAATCATAGTCTCATATAACCCCAGTGTTGGCAGCTCTACATTGGTTACCAGTGAATTTCAGAGTAGATTTTAAAATTCTACTTATCACTTTTAAGGCACTACATGGTCTGGCACCTGATTACATTAGTGACATGCTCAACCCATATTGCACTGTTAGGCCTCTCAGATCAGCTGATTAAGGCTAGACTAAAAACTAAAGGGAACCAGGCATTTGCTATACGGGCCCCTAGACTGTGAAACAGCCTACCACAGAATGTCAGAGATAAGTCAGTGCATTCTTTTAAAACTTACCTAAATCCTAATTTTTATAAGATGGCTTTTATGAATATTTCATCATTGCAATTTTATATTTTGTTTACTTTTCATACTTTATTTTTTTTTTAAGTAATATATGTTTTTATATATTTTTTTATTATTATTTTAATGTATTTCTATAAAGTGTAAAGCACTTTGTGTATTTGTGCTTGAAAATCACTTTACGAATAAAGTTATTAAATATAGTTATTATTATTGTTAAAAGAAGAGGTGATGCAACACAGTGGTAAACTTGCCCCTGTCCCAGCTTTTTTGAAACATATTGCTGCCATCAAATTAAAAATGGGTATGTATTTTTCTAAAAACAATAAAATTTGTCAGTTTCAACATTTCATATTTCTTCATTGTAAGGTTTACAATTAAATATAGGGATAAATGATTTGCATTATTGCATTCTGTTTTCATTTGCATTTTATGCAGCGTCCAAACTTTTTGGAAAACAGGGTTGTAAAAAGAGCTTTATAAAATACATTTGTTTGATTGATTGGCTTTACCAGTCTAGCAAAGTAGAATATAATGACAATACATATGTCTCAGTATATCACAGTGTAATATAACAAATATAAACCTGTCCTAGTCTAACAGTAGAATATAACAAAAATGGACCAGTACCAGTTTACCAAAGTGGAATATCATAAACAACGACTGGCCCAGTTTACCACACTAGAATATCATAAACATGGACGGGCCT
>JACXGI010018220.1:0-13504 GCA_016801175.1 Esox masquinongy | reverse complement strand
CTTAATTGGCCAGCAAACTCGCCTGACCTTAACCCTATAGAAAATCTATGGGGTATTGTGAAGAGGAAGATGCGATACGCCAGACCCAACAATGCAGAAGAGCTGAAGGCCACTATCAGAGCAACCTGGGCTCTCATAACACCTGAGCAGTGCCACAGACTGATCGACTCCATGCCACGCCGCATTGCTGCTGTAATTCAGGCAAAAGGAGCCCCAACTAAGTATTGAGTGCTGTACATGCTCATACTTTTCATGTTCATACTTTTCAGTTGGCCAACATTTCTAAAAATCCTTTTTTTGTATTGGTCTTAATATTCTAATTTTCTGAGATACTGAATTTGGGATTTTCATTAGTTGTCAGTTTTAATCATCACAATTAAATGAAATAAACATTTGAAATATATCAGTCTGTGTGTAATGAATGAATATAATATCCGAGTTTAACTTTTTGAATGGAATTACTGAAATAAATAAACTTTTTGATGATATTCTAATTATATGACCAGCACCTATACATTATAGCTTTATCTTCTTGCTGTATTTTTTTTAATTCTCACTACATAGTTGAAGTTTGCTATGCCACCATTCATAAGCATATTACACTCATGTATCTATAATATTCAATAATAATTCTACCAATTGCTGCTAGTTTACACTTATGTTACTGCCATATCTAAAAGTTCAATAATACTACCCAGATTGCTGCTAGGTTACAGTACTTTGTATTCTGCATCTACATTTTTGCAGATAAATAAATAGTTGTGGAACCAAATACGTGTGTATAGTGGCTGTTTGTGTAAATCTGAAAACAGAAGAACTCCCACACACTGTCTTGCTCACTGCTGAAATATTTATTAAATCACAACAGATAAAGAACAAACATGTAAAACCAGGTGTACTGTAGAGGCCGGAGGCCAAGGGTCTAGACGCATGTACAGGTCTAATGATGTACTTCAGACCTGTACGTGTCTTGTCCATTGGCCTCTACAGTAGATGGCAGTGTCCTGTCAGGCTGGTTTAATGCAGTGACACCCCATTCTTCTCTGTAACTCATCACCATTCATTTCACAAAGGTTATGCAGAACACAACATGCTATCACCATGGATTTGACCATGGTGCAGTCATTTCATTTTAACAAGCACCTCCATCTGCCCTTCAGTCTGCCAAAAGCGTTCTCAACGTTTGCAGAAATTGGTGCAGAAATTGTGTACAGTGACACACCGTAGTAATGCCGACTCCAAATGAGAAATGCTCCCCTGTACTCTGAGTTGGTTGCAGGTTTCCACAGTGCAATGGCGATCCTTTTTTTGAATGGGTACACAACAGCGGTGTCATGTCTCCCCAGTTGTGGTTGCAATCGACGGCACAGGTACAGAAACGTGTCGTTAGACATACGGAAATTCTTTATCCACTGGGCCTCGGTGAAAGTTGGAACCACAGTTTCCCACCACTCCGTTATATTGTGTACCCAAACGGATGGAGAAACACAACGCATTCTGTAGTACTTACATATCTGAAACACACACAAAAAGGTGCCAATAATAAGTCGATGTAGTTTACAATAACATTATTCCCAAATATGATTTACTTAAACGTATATAAGCCTACTAAAATCTTACCATTCTTGTTCTTTGTGCGCGATGGTGCGAATCCGTTTCAGTCATCTCATGGTCAATCTCCGCGATAACTCGTAAAATCCGTTCACTTGCTTTACGTCTACCATTTCGGGCATTTTGAATCCGCTTTGCTACTACTACTCGTCTCTTTTCCACCGTTGACTCAATGACCACATTTGCAAATAAAATATGATCAGCAGCAACACAACTTGAATCTCCTCCATGGTTGCAGTTTCGCATAAATAATAAAGATGTCTGTCCGTCGCTTTGTACAGAGTATGGTGCATACGTCAGCGGATGAATTTGCCTTATCTTCGTGGGTCTTTAGACCTCGGTGGAAACGCACACAACAATGGGCTGAAGGAACCCTTTAGTTCCTTGAATAGCAGTTCCTGGGACTCAAAGTTCCGGGTACTTTTTGGTAGAAACGCGGCTAGAGACAGTTGGGAAAGACAGATTAGAGTTTTGCACAAAGGGCAATGGACCAGACGCTGCAGTGGTACAAGTGCACCAGGGGCAGAGGCTTACACCACTCTAGCTCAGGGATGGCTGTCTTTGTTAATATTGGCCTGCAATTGACTACAAATTTACATTGACTTACAGGGAAGGCCGACAACAGTATTGGCTGCTCCGTCTCATAGGAGCCAGCAGTACCCAGTAGGATCTTCCCATCAGGGTAACCAACAGCAAAGGGCTTGTCCGGATTGTGCCATGCCAGACACTGCGGTGCTATGAGCAAAGAGATTATAGTGAACCACACATTGACCGTGAGTTACACTACGTCTATGAGAACACTTACCTGTCAAACTGAAAGGGACATAACCACAAATAAAAAGCAACACGAAGGCAACGTTTGAAAATGCAAAGTAGATTTGCTCCATGTTAGGGTGACCAGACGTCCCCATTTTTCGGGGACAGTCCCCGTTTTTGGTGGTATGTCCCCAGCTGGAGTTGTCTCTGGAAATGTCCCCGTTTTTAACTGTGCGTAAAAAGAGACCGCAAAGTGAAATAATATTTTACGTGGCAAAAAAGACTGGGCAGCAGAGCCTACCGGTTGGTGTCTCAATCGAGCTGTGCTTGTTTTTGGCCTGCTCGCTATAGTATTAGTAGCTTCATTCACTCTTCTGCTAATTACTTGCTCATGCTTGTTTTAGAGAGAACTGCTGTGGCGAACTCGGCCAGAAGCTAGCAATTGTCAAGTGAATCCACAACATCACCACAAATGTCTTTTCAAGACAGGTTTCAGTCGTTTTAAATACTAGCTAGTGATGTTACAATGTCACAATTTATTATTATTAAATAGATAAATGATCTGCTCTATAGTTTAAAAAAGGTTATTCTAACGTTAGCTAGAGGTTAGCTAGCTACTACTGTCTAAAAAACTTTCGCATATAACACATGGAGTAGACAGGCTATTTTGAAAATATGATCATATTATATGAATGCACAATTAATTATGAGAATATTTATTTGTAGATTACAATTTTAATGATTTTACATAATAAGTATTGTGAAAATATATTTAGAAATCTTCATGGATAACATAGCATAATATTTTCTGTTAGAGAGTGGAGAGGAAGGAGAGGAGGAAAACTTGATAGGAAGATTGAAGGAGATTGAGGAGGAAAGGTAAAGATATGATTACAGAGCCAATTTATTATTACAAACAATGTTTTTGAGATAAAATACAAAAATGAGGCAAGCAATGGGAATCTGTTAACCAAAGTATTTTATCTAATAGTGTACTATTTATTATTAAAGATTGGAGAGGAAGAAGAGAGTGAGAAGGGAAAATTAAGGGAGTAAAATGAGTGAAGCAAGGAGAGTGTAGAAGATGAGGTCGAAAGGTAAAGAGAAGGAAAGGAAGAAAGAGAAGATGAGTGAACAAAAGAAGACTGTAGTAGAAGAAAAAGTCTATTGTCTCTTTTTCAGTTTTGCTCATATTCTCTTCTGCTCTTATTCTGCCCAGACAAACAGGACCACTGAATGGCTGTTCAGATTGGACAGTTCAGACTTGTCTGTGGTGTTTCTGTAATATAGTTGTTTTCTCTGTCTATCACAATGTGCCTGTTAGATTAAATACAAGAAAGCGGAATTGTCCCCTTTTTTATTTCATAGATAATAACATCAGATACTTTAATGATATATTGACCGCCAAACTAGAAATGTCCCCAGTTTCCATTTCAGACATCTGGTCACCTTACTCCATGTCCACAACTGCCTCAGCCATTTCATTCAACATTACTGGTTGAGCATAAGGGTGAACGGTAAGGACGGTAGAAACGGTATGCCTGTATAAATGTGTCACGTTGTGGAATTCAGCATAATGTGTATGTGCTGCGATAGACCAAAGTATGGATTTTGGTGTCAATGTAAAGCAATATGTTTTCCCAAACATTTGTGGTAATATGAGCAACATCTGCTGTCACCTCTAGACGAAACGTACACAAGTATTACTAAAGATATAGAATGCATTCTGTCATCATCGACAAGTAGTAGTGTCAAACATAAAGCCACAAAGCAGACATCACTGCCAGACTAAATGAACAGATGCTGTCCTTATGATAAAAAATATGATTTCTTTATTATTTGAGTAGCAGTTCTATTCAGTAGCAGTTGCTTGAACTCATGTTTTGTAAGATTTTATCTGAGGACCTATATTAATTAATTGTATTATTCTGAAGCTCATTGTATCAGTGAAATTTCACCAAATACACTGGAACAGCACAGTAGAAATTAGCCATAACACTATGACCACTGACAGGTGAAGTGAATTACACTGATAATCTCGTTATCATGGCACTTGTCAGTGGATGGATATATTAGACAGCAAGTGAACATTCTGTCCTCAAAGTTGATGTGTTAGAAGCAGGAAAAATGGGCAATCGTAAGGTTCTGAGTGACTTTGACAAGGGCCAAATTGTGATGGCTAGACAACTGGGTCAGAGCATCTCCAAAACTGCAGCCCTTGTGTGGTGTTCCCGGTCTGCAGTGGTCAGTACATATCAAAAGTGGTCCAAGGAAGGAAAAGCGGTGAACCGGCGGAAGGGTCATGGGCGGCCAAGGCTTATTGTGATCCGGACCAACAGACGAGCTACTGTAGCTCAAATTCTGAAAAAGTTAATGCTGGTACTGACAGAAAGGTGTCAGAACACACAGTGCATTGCAGTTTGTTGCATATGGGGCTGCGTAGCCGCAGACCAATCAGGGTGCCCATGCTGACCCCTGCCAAAAGCGCCTACAATGGGGACCAAGCATCAGAACTGGACCACGGAGCAATGGAAGTAGGTGGCCGGGTCTGATGAATCACGTTTTCTTTTACATCACGTGGATGGCTGGGTGCGTTGCTTATCTGGAGAACATATGTCACCAGGATGCACTATGCAAAGAAGGCAAGCCGGTGGAGGCAGTGTGATGCATTGGGCGACATAAAAAACTGGCTAGCAAAAAACTTTCTCCAATTAAACAACACAAAAACAGAAGTCATTGCATTTGGTCCCACTAACTCCACTAAAGAAATTGTAAATAACTTAGGGTCTCTATCCATTCATGCACACAGCCATGCAAAAAAATTAGGGTTTTAGTTGATTCGGATCTTAAGTTTGATAAACAAATAAATGCAGTTGTCAGGGGTAGTTTGTACCAGCTCCAGAACATTGCTAAATTGAAACCTATTCTCACCCCGAAGGATTTGGAGACAGTTATCCATGCCTTCATCTCCTCCCGTCTGGATAATTGCAATGCTTTGTACATAGGAACCTGTCAGTATTCCCTATCCCGCCTTCAGCTAGTTCAAAATGCAGCTGCTATGCCTTTAACTGGCACAAAGAAAAGAGAGAGCATCATCTGTGTGTTGGCCTCTCTCTACTGGCTACCTGTTAAATATAGGATTGATTTTAAGGTTCTTTTGTTTGTTTTTAATGCGCTACATGGATCAGCACCCTCCTATATTTCTGATCACATTACCCACCACTGTCCTTCCAGGCATCTTAGGTCCTCCGATCAATTGTTTTTACATGCCTCACGGTTAAAGTTTAAAGGAGAATGTGCCTTCTCTGTTGCCACCCCAAGGTTGTGGAATAGGTTACCTTTATATATCAGGTCTTCCACAAGTAGCGATTCTTTTAAATCCCGACTTAAAACCCATTTTTATTCTTTAGCATTCGAGTCTGCAATTGGGTAGGAATTTGTATTTATGTCTGTCCTGTCCTTTGTTTTATGGTTGTTAGCTATATGTTTTTGTATGGATTGTTTTCACTGTTTTAGACAGATCATTGTACAGCACTTTGGTTGACACTTGTCGTTTTTAAATGTGCTTTATAAATAAATTTGACTTGACTTGGGCAATGTTCTGCTGGGAAACCTTGGGTCCTGCCATTCATGTGGATGTTACTTTGAAACATACCACCTACCTAAGCATTGCTGCAGACCATGTGCACCCTTTCATGGCAACAGCATTCCCTGATGACATTGGCCTCTTTCAGCAGGATAATGCATCCAGCCACAAAGCAAAAATGGTTCAGGAATGGTTTGAGGAACACAACAACGAGTTCAAGGAGTTGACTTGGCCTCCAAATTCCCCAGATCTCAATCCAATCGAGTATCTGTGGGATGTGCTGGACAGACAAGTCCGATCCATGGAGGCCCCACATGACAACTTACAGGACAAAGGATCTGCTGCTAACGTCTTGGTGCCAGATACCACAGCACACCTTCAGAGGTCTAATGGAGTCCATGCCTCAACAGGTCAGGGCTGTTTTGGTGGCAAAAGGGGGACCTACACAATATTAGGCAGGTGGTCATAATGTTATGGCTGATCAGTGTAAAATGTTAATGTCCAAAATGTGAAATTTGGATTTTTAGTCCATTTGGTTTAGCCTGAGTTGAGCACTCTTCTATCTCTGTGTGTTCATTTAACATGCTTTGTTTCAGATTATGGTCAGTCACTACAATTTTACTCACATTCTTTCCTGTGGCAGCGGGTGAGCTCTGAGCTCTCTACAATTAAGTCCTCAGTGACCTGTAGCCAGCAGAGAGATCCATCCAGGCGGCCCACCAACAAGCTCTCTGGTTGCACTCTGTTACAGGCACTGCCCCCTTGGCCACCCTGGCTGGGGAAGGGGCAGGAGGTCTGCACCCAGGACAGGGCTGTTATCCAGGATGGCTGAGCCTCCACATGACCCCGGGATCCTGAACGAAGACAACCAAGAGTGAAATAATGTTTATTACTGAAAAGATAGGGAAAAATGCATAGAGACAATGTGTTACAGAGCACAAAGTTACCTATGCAGCCTAACAGTTAAACCAACCAGGCTTTTTAAGGCAAACTTTAAAGATTTTATGCACTAAGCTTTCTGTCGCTTACAGTTGGCTAAGGGCATCAAAGGAACACATGAAAACCCTGCTAAACTACAAAGGGGATTTCTTAAAAAACTCCAAATATGTATTCTGTGTTCTGTCTGAAAGCTCATTAATATAAAGTCTAGGTGGGTTGGAAGAGATAGCTTACCGTTGACGGCCCAGATGTTGATGATTTTGTTCTGGAAAGCAGCAAGGAGGGTTCCACCTGAGCTCCAGTTGACTGGGGATAACAGATGAGCCCCACCCACAGCCTCAAAACTCTGCCAGTCATCGCTAAGTGGAGAACATTTAAAAACATTCAAAACATTGCCTCCATTAGCCCAACTCAGATTAAGACCACATCTACCAAGACCGAGCATCAGTTACGTACATTCTTTACATTTAAGAAATGTAGGTGGTTCTTATCCAGAATTTGTGTCTTATTTATTTACCAGGTAGTTATGAATGAGAGCATTCTCCTTTTCAGCAAAAACCTTGGCGTAATTTGGGTTAGCTGCCTTGCTCTAGGACAGAACTACAGATGGTTAACCCTGCCGACCCTGGGATTTGACCTAAAACTAAGAGTGTGTCGATCTTGTCATACTTGTATCCGTAATCATAAATGTTTGTCACAGCTGATACTTGCAATCGGATATACTTGTGATCAGAAAATCCAGAAGGGATTTTGAAATACCAGTAAAGCCTATACCTCAACTTTGTGTTATTGCACCAATCACAGTAGTTCTGATGTTCTCTCAATTACTCACACATTGATAATAGGTTAGAAATCCTGACAGCTCAAATGGTAAATTCACATGACTTACTTCAATAGCTCTTAAATTAACAAAACATGCAAATAAATAATGTATGGCTGTCGGATACTTTCAGTTCACTTAACTCACACTTGGCTGTTTTACGTTTAGGAGAGGAAACATGTTTCTCTCCTAACACTGAACTTATGCCATAAACATTTTACAATCATCAAAGTGAATTAGAAACCATATTGTGGTGAAGTAAGATGTAGCTGACTAACTACAGATTTTCTCATTATGTTTGGACAGGACAGAAAATGGAACCCTTTGAGAAGTGGAATTGGAAGCCACACATGTGTGCGTCTCTGGGTAGTTGAGGGGAGGGAGAGCGGCTTCAACCCTATGATCAACAGGCCTGCATGAGTCATCTGTCAAAAAGAGTGCACAAACTTGGCTTACGTGGGAGGTCAGGACGGAAGAAGTCCCTGCTTTGAGGGGGAAAAAAACTGTCTTGATGAATAATTTATAATAAAGAAGATAATGTAAAATAGTATGCTAAAATACCATTAAAAGGAAACTTAAACATGTTGGAATTCACACAGAATTGCAGTAAGTAGGAATATGGAAAGGTAAGATATTGCTGAGAATCTTATAACAGGAGGCTTTAAAAATTGTTAAGTTAATGCGCTATTTAACAATGCACTTGATAAGAATGGTTTATTTCAACACTAAGCTAGTGTGCATTGCTCGACTGTAAACAAAGTCAGTGTGCACAAATGTTTCACTTCAACTTATGGAATGATGCCGAACTAGGACAGAGCTCAATGAAAAGCAGACAATTGTAGGCTACTTGTTCTGCTGTGTCTTACTTAGACCCACCTAATCAAAAAATAAATTAGTTGCCAACAATTTTTTATATCGGTATTCTCTATTTTAATCTATTAGTTGCTGCAGACCTACATTGGACCCAATTCGATATACTACATCAGTTTGTATGTATCGGTCTATCTCACCTGGTGCTACAGGAGTGTGTGCACTGCAGGTCAGAAGTATTCTGATTGACATCCCACAGTCTGACTGTCCCATCCTGAGCCCCAGTGGCCAACAGGCCTTGCTCACTATTCCACAAACAGCTAGTCACCTACAACCATGTAATCAACAACAAGAAGAAATGTTAGCATTAGCTAGGTAAATTAACATTTCTTTACACGGGGACACTTGGAATATATGAGAACCTACCCTCCCATGGTGTCCTTCAAGTTTCTTCAGAGGACATTTCCTCAGGTCCCCGGCCATGTCGCTGTAGGTCTGAGGCCGGATGGGGTTCTCCCTCTCTGAGGCAGCCAGTGCCTGGACCAGCTGCTGGGTGGCCCACTGACGGTGCTTACTGGTCAGCCTGGCCGACAGAGCACAGGCAGCCAGGGCGTTGGCCAGCTCCAGAGGGCCCACTCTCACCCCCAACTGGGTAGGAAGAACTGCAGCCGGAGAGCTATCTGGGTCTGGTCAGAACAATGAGAGAAACAACAGGATTCAGATAGGTAGCCAGGCAAAAGGTGAGGCAGCACACCGGTGAGATGCCAGTTCGAGTGAGCCAGTAACCTACAGGTCTCTGGTGAGAAATCCTCAATGACACTCTCTGAATTAGACTTACCAAAGCACATTTGAAAATATATTCATATACAGTATATTTCTGAAAAACTTTTTGAAACAAACAGTATTTGGTAAATCACCATTAAAGATTACCTTAAATATGCAGATAACCTCAACTAAGCCAATTTCTAACAAAGCTATAAATATTATTTACAAGTCATAAGTCAACATTTGCATAGAATGTCATGTTGCAACTAGCTGATGTCTCAGAACTGATAGTGATTTGCACAGTTCTGAGTACAGAGAAAGAAAACCTTTAGACAGTACCTGTCACCAAGTTATCTATGCCAGAGAAGTACAGTGCAGGGAAATTCGCCCTGTCTGATATTCTACATTTTCAAAGTTATGTGCTAGTTTCATTTGTTTGGTATGCTAGGTAAAACATGCAATACTGAATATTAGAGATCATTAGGGTCAAGTGTTTATAAACGTTTTGCCCCTGCCATCAAATTGAATGTCAGCACACAGGTGTGAGCTTATGGGCATGAAAAGTAATTGAATTAAGCCTGACACAATGTATGAGAGTGCTGTCTCTGTACGAAGGACACTAGGTAGGAAATGTGATGCCCCATTACTGATGGGTCCCACACACCCTGTCCATACCACCTGCTAGGAACTGTGCATGTGACTGTCATAGGACTCTCTGAATAGATCCTTGGGCCATAGGTTGGAATATACCATACAAGGGTATTTTGTAGGATAAACCTCTTATAATAGTCTGTGTAATGGTTGGCTATGAACACTGACTGCCTCCTGTGTCCTGGCTTTAAAGACTGTGTTAATGTTGTAATCATTGGAGAACATGTAAGAACTATGGAAGATCAACATCTTTGACTCATGCAAAGAAAGATTCTCCCCTGACTTCAGTTAAATCAACGACTCTGTTCATGGATCAAAATTAGACAGAAGCTAACACAGGTGACAACTTCAAGTGAAATTCCTTAACACCAGAACAGTTGTTTATGTATGTCAGCCTGAAAAATTCAGCCTAAAAATCAATATATAAGGCTCTGTGCCCAAATAGAGAAAGTTTGGGACAGTAGTAAATCTTCCCAGGTGTCCATCCAGCCAAAATGTCTCCAAGAGCAAGGAGAAAAACCATTCAAGAAATAAAGAACACTAGAACAATATCCAGAGATCTGCAGGTTTCTCTTGCCTTAGCCACTGTCAGTGTTCATGACCACTATCATAAATCACTGCTCATCTCAAGTTGGCCAAAAATGAGCTGGATTGACCTCAAAAGTTCTAGACCAATGTTCCATGATACGTCAGTAGAGGAACTTTGGTTTTTGCCATTAACACTGCATTCCACATTAACCTTATACCAACAGTCTATCATGGTGGAGGCAGTGTTATGGTTTGGTGATGCTGTTAGCTGTATCCGGACAATCAGAGAATTGTACATGGGAATGCCAGGCTATCCATCCATAAGCTGAAGCTATAGAATTTAGGGATGCACCGACTGATTAGTGATCAAAACCTGATTATTTTTTGTACGACGTTAACCAAAACTATTTTTTGATTAAAAAAAATTGCCATCATGAGTATTTCTTTAGCCTGCTGATTATTATGTAATAAAGATAGACATCTCTCTAGATGCTACAATAGCTGAGTGTAGGCCATTGTAAATGTATTTAACAACAATCGGGGGGGTAAAGGATGCGTGGTAAAAGACACATTCTTAGATTCTCTTCGGCTTTAGGTTGTGGCACCTCTGGCCAACTTAAATGAATGCACCACAGTTGACGTTTATTATGGATGCACTGATGTATCACAGGTAGCAATAGTTTGGCCAGGTTTGAATTTGATTCACGCAGCTAGAGTTTGACATACAGGGCATCATGCCAGTACAGTCTCCCAGTACAGTCTCAAGAGCATGGAGGAGATACCAGGAGACGGGCCATCACGTGAGAAGAGCTGGACAGGGCCGTAGAAAGGCATCAACCCAGCAGCAGGACCAGTATCTGCTCCTTTGTGTGAGGAGGAACAGGAGGAGCTCTGCCAGAACCCTACAAAATGACCTCCAGCAGGCTACTGGTGTGCATGTTTCTGACCAAACTGTCAGAAACAGACTCCATGAGGGTGGCATGAGGGCCCGACGTCGTCTAGTGGGAACTGTGCTCACAGCCCAGCACCGTGCAGCGCGATTGGCATTTGCCAGAGAACACCAGAATTGGCAGGTCCACCATTGGCACCCCGTTCTCTTCCCAGATGAGAGCAGGTACACACTGAGCACATGAAAGACGTGAAAGAGTCTGGAGATACCGTGGTGAATGTTATGCTGCCTGCAACATCATCCAGCATGACTGGTTTAGCAGTGGGTCAGTGATGATCTGGAGAGGCATATCCTTGGAGGGTCACACAGACCTCCAACGTGCCAGCCAACGGTACCCTGACTGCTGTTAGGTACCAGGATGAAATCCTCAGACCCATCGTCAGACCGTACACTGGTGGGTTCCTCCTGGTGCAGGACAATGCCCGGCCTCATGTGGCCAGAGTGTGTAGGCAGTTCCTGGATGACGAAGGCATTGATGCCATTAACAGGCCCTCACGTTCCCCAGACCTTTATCCAATTGAGAACCTCTGGGACAGCATGTACTGGTGCCGCCGACGCCGCCAGGTAGCGCCACAGACTGTCCAGGAGCTCACTGATACCCTGATCCAGGTCTGGGAGAAGATCCCCCAGGACACCATCCGCTGTCTCATCAGGAGCATGCCCAGACGTTATCGGGAGTGCATACAGGCACGTGGGGGCCATATACACTACTGAGTCACATTATGAGTTGCCGTGATGAAATTCACACAAGCTGGAACAGCCTGTGATTTCAATTGTTTACTTTCATTTTCAGTGTGAGTTTGAATCCAGCTCTCAATCGGTTGGTGATTCTGGTTTCCATTGACCGTTATTATGTCATTTTGTTCTCAATGAATTACACAATGTACAGTAAAGGTTTTGATCTTGAATATTTTTCATTCATCGTGACCCGATGTGTTATTTAAGCGTTCCCTTAATTTTTTCAACCAGTGTACGGTTGTGCTCATAAGTTTGCATACCATGGCAGAAATTGTGAAATTTTGGCATTGATTTTGGAAATATGACTGATCATGCAAAAAATGTTATTTAAGAATAGTGATCATATGAAGCCATTTATTATCACATAGTTGTTTGGCACCTTTTTAAATCATAATTATAACACAAATCACCCATATGGCCAAAAGTTTACATACCCTTGAATGTTTGGCCTTGTTACAGACACACAAGGTGACACACACACGGGTGAAAATGGCAATTAAAGGTGAATTTCCCACACCTGTGGCTTTTTAAATTGCAATTAGTGTCTGTGTATAAATAGTCAATGTGTTTGTTAGCTCTCACATGGATGCACTGAGCAGGATAGATACTGAGCCATGCGTAACAAGGTAATGGAACTTTATAAGGGTGGAAAAGGATATAAAAAGATATCCAAAGCCTTGCAAATGTCAGTCAGTACTGTTCAATCACTTAAGAAGTGGAAAATTTGGGGATCTCTTGATACCAAGCCAAGGTCAGGTAGACCCAGAAAGATTTCAGACAAAACTGCCAGAAGAATTGTACGGGATACAAAGAAAAACCCACAGGTAACCTCAGGAGAAATACAGGCTGCTCTGGAAAGAGGGTGTGGTTGTTTCAAGGAGCACAATACGACGATACTTGAACAAAAATGAGCTGCATGGTCGAGTTGGCAGAAAGAAGCCTTTACTGCACCAATGCCACAAAAAAGCCACAACAATATGCTCGACAAAACCTTGACACGTCTCACAGCTTCTGGCACACATTTGGAGTGACGAGACCAAAATAGAGCTTTATGGTCACAACCATAAGCGCTATGTTTGGAGAGGAGTCAACAAGGCCTATATTGAACAGAATACCATCCCCACTGTGAAGCATGGTGGTGTCTCACTGATGTTTTGGGGGTGTGTGAGCTCTAAAGGCACAAAGAATCTTGTAAAAATTTATGACAAGATGAATGCAGCATGTTATCAGAAAATACTGGCAGACAATTTGCATTCTTCTGCACGAAAGCTGCGCATGGGATGCTCTTGGACTTTCCAGCACGACAATGACAATCACAGTCTCCTGACCTTAATATCATCGAGCCACTCTG
>JACXGI010018219.1:0-13508 GCA_016801175.1 Esox masquinongy | reverse complement strand
CCAGAAGAGGACTGGTCACCCCTCTGAGCCTGGGTCCTCTCTAGGTTTCTTCCTAAATTTCGGCCTTCTTAGGGAGTTTTTCCTAGCCACTGAAATTCAACACTACTGTTGTTTGCTCCTTGGGGTTTTAAGGCCGAGTGTTTTGTAAAAGCACTTTGTGACAACTGCTGATGTAAAAAGGGCTTTATAAATAAATTTGTTTGATTGATTGATACAGAGACCTATATCAATATACCCTGGCCTTCTCGTTTTGGAAAACCGAATGTATCATATAATTTCTAACGCCATATCTGTTCACTTTCATTTTAGCCGGGAGAAGCATCCTTTAAAAAATTGTCAACTCTCAAAACTGTATAAATTCCAAAAAATAATGTCTCCACAGTCCAGGATTAGGCTAGATAATCTGAAAAAGGCACCAGGATCAAAAATGGCGAACCTTTCCTTTAATATTTATTTATTTTATTTGTTTTTAGACTTTCTATTGCTGCATTTCTATTGTGTCAATATTGTATTGCTGTTATTTCTATTGGTAACTTGTTTTCTTGTTATACTGTTAAATTGATGAATGGTTATATGGTAGCATTGCCATAAAAGAACCTGCAAGTAAGCATTTTCACTTTAAACTTAACTGTTCGCCCTATCTTGAATCACATTTTCGTTTTTTATATAAGTAACATGCATTTTTGTTACCCGGATAAAATGTTTGTATGCTTCAGAGAATGTTCTATTGTTGCATTGCTGTGAGGGAATATACAAGCATTTTCTTCCATCTTTAGAACGGTGCAAACTTTCAATTGTCTACTAAAGACTCATCACTCCAGCATATTCTATGATTAAGTGTAGTCTGGTCCAGGGGTGTGAAGGTGAACGGAAATGTCTTGCAGGTGGGCTCTCATCTCCACTGTGATGCCCTCTCTCCAATACCATTTGGAGGTGGAGTCACTGGCTTGCTGTTGTCTCTCCGTTGCGCCCCTCGAGCAATTGGAGTGAACTCTGTTGGCAATACTCTGCCCTCATTCAGGGTGGTTGCGGTTGGTTGGTGTCCCTTTGGTTGATCCTTGGCAATGTGGGTAGATTGACTTCCTACCTGTTGGGCCCTGTCCAGGGCCTCCCCTAGATAGTGCCACAGTGTCATAGGACCCCCCAGTTTTATCCCCAATGTTTTATGCTGCTATATTATTGTGCAGGGAGAGTAGGGTCAGTTCATCCTTCTCCATTGTAAATACTTGTACATCTAAGGAATGCACTCTCAAAATTTTCCTTGTCTCCTGCTCCGCTTTAAACTTACGACATGAGGTCTTGCCCCACACCTCCGGAGTACCAGACTCGAAAGACTTGTTGCTGTCCCTGTCTAAAGTCTTCCTGGTTGTGTTGCAGATCAAGACGATACCTGACGATTTCAGCTGCCACTCTGCTGACCACCCCCCGGTTGTCCCTGTCCTTGTCCATCTGGTCATGCTTCTGAGTAATTAACACTACAACCGCCAGGCCTTTCTGACCAACAGTATCAGCCAGAGCCGAACGCCATTTCTCGTCATTAGCATACAAATCGGCCCTATTAGCATATACATTCTCCTCCGCTGCATCACCATCCAGCCATCTACTGGGTCATCATCAAACTATATAGAATAGTCCAAAAAAATTATGAATTACAGAATTTGTTTGTTTTAATGATTAATGAAAATACAAGAATGTGTTGGTATTGAAGGTCTTATCATATGAAAAAAACAACTAAAAATGAATACATCGAATGATTATTTCTAAGAACACAGGCTATAGTATTTACATTTGTTTATTAGGTCCAACAAATGTACAAAATTAAAATTACACAACACTTCAATTATTCAAAATAAATCCTTTAGAATTAATTTTCATTTTGATCTCATTTTGATGATGTACAAGGAAAAATTAGAGACATTATCGACCAGTTTGCAATGATCAAAGGATTCGAGGAACACCCCGGACTCTCCATTATTACACACACCTGTTCCTCATCACATCACCCCGGACTTCCCATCATTACACACACCGGTCCTCACTACTACAGCCTATAACTGCCTTTGTGTTTGTCGGAGTGTTTATGGACTATTGCCTGCTAGTTGTCCGTGTGTGTTCGTTGTTTTTCTTGCCTTGTGTTCTTGTTTCTTTGTATCAGTTCTAGCCGTTTCAACCTTGATTGTTTGTATTAAGCTTTTCAGCTTAGAACAAGGGTTAATGAACCCTTGTTTCATTAACCCTTGTTTCACGGTTAATCCTGTGCCTGGCCTCATAGCTTACCATACTGTGACATACATGAATAATGAAATTATTTTTTTTTTATTTGATTAGCAGAATAAAAGGATGTTGAAAGGATGACTTACAGTAGTGTCTGGCTGTGGCATTTACTGTTGGTTTGTTTCTTTTTTTTATGTCCTTATGCCTTGTGGACATAAGGACATATGTTAAAAAATTATTTATATTCCAAAATCCTAATATCCACACAGACCCCAAACATCAATCATTTTGCTCTCTAAAGCTTTGTTTTAAGCATTCCTCATTATCTGGGATAAACTGAAAGCCCATCATGACTTATTGTAAATCAGAAGCAGAGGCGTCGCTAGGATCACAATACATTCGGGGCTTAGCCCCCCCCCCCCCCCACCCGCAACAGAAAGTACAGGGTTTGGAATGTACATGCGGAAAATTTCGATGTACAGGCTAGCGATGTCTACATTGTCATAATGCGCGATCGGAATTACAGATGAATAGATCAGGGGCTATTATTTTTTTTTTTGGTCCATTTGAAATCCGGGGCTATTCATAAAAGATCCAGGGCTATAGCCCTGGACGCCTAGGGCTAACGACGCCACTGATCAGAAGTCAAGTGGATTAGCTGATTGGGCTCTCTCAGACTGAAAAATGTATAAAAAACAACAATATAATTTTGAAATGTTACTGTTAACTCAAAGCCGACTTCAATGACAATGTATCAACTGTATATTTAACTTTATAAGATGCCTGCCTTCACCAACACAATAACCAAATATCAGTGATAATGTCAATTATGAAGGGCAGCCATGATAAAAATAAACGTATAGCCCGTCCATTGTATTCCTCATTTCAAGCATGTTACACTTGTAAAACCAGCCTGGACTTTTCCCTGTACATTATCTACAAATGCTCAAACTATCAAAAATGTTTAAGAGAATGTTGACTGCATCTCTGCTGACATGTCCCAAGTCGCTAGGGCTAGTAGATAGTCATACCTTTTTGTTAGGCCCCAAATAAAGGAATCTACAAATGTATTATTCAGTGCATCACCACATTTTTTAATAGAAACATCCATGAGGCTGCAACAATTAACAGGGAAATAAGAATAAGAAGTCACACCTTAACATCTGCTCCGCGTGGCACAGCGGCTCCCCTCCCTCTCCGGCGCTCCACCCTGCCGGTGTATTAACCACCGGCAGGAGAGTGATGGCAGCAGCGCATCCCGAGGACTTAACTGTTTCCAATCACTGATTAGTTGTGTTTGCATTCTGTTGTTCACCCACCGCACCTCACAGATTATTGTTTGTCTGTTAGTGACGGTGCTGGTGCGCTAATTTGAACTGACTAAAAGAAAAGACATATAAAGAAAACATTTGAATCATTCATTTTGTTTCTTTTGCCTTTTTGGCTCTCTTTTACGCACTCGTTATACTCGCACCATCACACACACATCAACGATGCAACCATGATCAAAAACCATTCATTGATATACCTGTTTCAATACTTAAATGTTTTGAAAATCAGTTCCAGCATCATTTTTGATTACATATGAACTGAAAAAAAAACCAACAATCAATGATGAGACCATGAAGCCACATAATAAAGATGAGTCAATAATAAGTCTATGAGGTAAGCCTTGAAACAATGTAAGGCCATGAGTTGACTCAATGACGATGGTAAACACCTCTAAAGGCAAACAGCCACACTACCCATGCACTATTACTCTAAAGCCATGAGGTCATTTTTCAGAGACACAAGCTTGGGTTTAAGCCATTTCCCATCATCCAAGCCCATCAGGACTTTTTGTATGAAGTCAAAAGTGTGGATCAACTGCTTGGGATAACTCAAATGCAAGGCATAAATGAAACCAAATAAAAACAGAAATGCATCAGGCAACCTGGAAAGACCGCTCATTACAACGTCACCTTCTAGCACAAGAGAAATCATTGCTGGGTTGAACTGGACAGGCTCCATCGAGGGCTCATTCCTGACTATGAGGAGAGTGACAGGTGTATCTGCAATGTCTACAGTTTCCTCCACCTGGAACATACATAAATGGAAGCGTTTTAACATTCAAGCAACCAAAGTTGTTGTAAACCGTTAAGACCGCATGCAGGAAATATATGTCTTGATGAATCCAGCAGTATCCTAACTAAGATATTTGGGCAGCAGTGTGCCTGGTGTTCACATCAAGTTGCATCTTTTAGATAGCAGATATTTAAAAAATAAGCTTGTCTTGTCATGCACACTTATGGTGAACAGAATTAAATTAATGAATACTCAGAGTGGTATTCCTTCTAAACCTACCTGGCCACAGTTGTTCAGAAGTAATCTGAGCGGAATTCGGCTTTCGGATTGGATCAAATCTTGAAAATGCGTTGTTCAAAAGAAAAAAAGTATTCTGAAATCGGATTAGATCATGGAATCCAATCTTGGTCTTGATCTGGATCAAACCTTCAGTACGTTTTTTAAAACATTTCAGTAGGATTGGGATACCTTTGATCCATGAAATCTGGATTATCCTGATTCCAGCAGAAGGGTGGATTTAGGGTGGATTTCAGGAAGAAAATGTAATAAACTTTAAAATATGTAAGATAATTCAACATTCGCATCATGTAGTATACAGTATATGATTTTACTCATATTTTGCACTTGATTTGTTACAATGATAAAGGAGACATTAGGCTACCTATTAAGCCTTTCAGAACTGTAAAGTGAAATAAATATATGATTTTGTCCCCATAACAAAATCCCCCAAACAGTTGTCAATGTCAAACAAAAATAATATATTTAATTTTAACTGTCATTAATCACTGAATATTAATTACAATGACACAATCATCAGAAATCAACCAGTCATTGAGAAAGTCTGTCAATCCTCACTGGTAAAGCATGTAGTTACTGCCACAGGAGCTCAGAAAAGAGACTGGAAGAGTTCTTCGACAAACAAATATGATGATGCCTAGAAGTCACTTCTTAAATGAGAAAACAAAAGAGCAGAAGTACAGATTAATCTGGCAGAGGAACAAATCACTCTTAACTAATTACAGCAAACCAAAACCAGACTCGATATCTGCCTCCTAAAAGCAGGGCTTCAAAAAGCTAGTATCTCCACAAATGAAGAACTCTGAACGTTCCTTATTCCATTAAGTATTGAAAATTTAGCCTTTTCATGATTTAAAATGTGTTCAAAATATCCATAATGTATTTCTGAATGTATATTTGTTTGTTTTTATTTATTTGTTGGGGATCAGATGAGGGGTCTGACTGTTTAAAAGAAATGGAAGGGGTTGATTGTACTCTTTTATTGTGCTGTTTTCTGTGTCTTCAAATACAAACACTTGAAGTGACCTCACGCTGGCTATTCTACCTGCGGTAGCTAGTAACCTATATTGTGATATGTAGTCCCATTTAGAGCACAGGTAATCCGGATTTGGTAATCTTGAAAAGTTTGTATCTGGATCAGGGTGATCCAATCCAATGCTACTTTGAAAAAACAGCACGAAAATAAGATGGATTACCTAATCCTGGATACCAAAAAATGGGATTTCCAATCCCATATGATCACATTTTATAAAACGTGCTCTCGTTTTATAAAACGTGCTCTCGTTTTCTAAAATGTGCTCTCGTTTTTTAAAATGTGCTCTCGTTCTTTTAGAAAAACAAGAGCATGTTTTAAAAAACGAGAGCAGGTTTTAAGAAAAACAAGAGCACGTTTTATAAAATGAGAGCACGTTTTATAAAAAAAAAAAATCATTCAATGTCACCTCCAGGGCTCCATATTGGCCTTGTTACAGACACACAAGGTGACACACACAGGTGAAAATGGCAATTAAAGGTTAATTTCCCACACCTGTGGCTTTTTAAATTGCAATTAGTGTCTGTGTATAAATAGTCAATGAGTATGTTAGCTCTCACGTGGATGCACTGAGCAGGCTAAATACTGAGCCATTGGGAGCAGGAAAAACTGTCAAAAGACCTGCGTAACAAGGTAATGGAACTTTATACAGATGCAAAAGGATATAAAAAGATATCCAAAGCCTTGCAAATGCCAGCCAGTACTGTTCAATCACTTATTAAGAAGTGGAAAATTCGTGGTTCTCTTGATACCAAGCCAAGGTCAGGTAGACCAAGAAAGATTTCAGCCAAAACTGCCAGAAGAATTGTTTGGGATACAAAGAAAAACCCACAGCTAACCTCAGGATAAATACAGGCTGCTCTGTAAAAAGACTGTGTGGTAGTTTCAAGGGGCACAATACGACGATACTTGAACAAAAATGAGCTGCATGGTCAAGTTGCTAGAGAGAAGCTTGTACTGCGACAATGCTACAAAAAAGCCCTGTTACAATATGCCCAACAACACTTTGACACGCTTCACCGCCTCTGGCACACTGTAATTTGGAGTGACGAGACCAAAATAGAGCTTTATGGTCACAACCATAAGCGCTATGTTTGGAGAGGGGTCAACAAGGCTGATAGTGAAAAGAATACTATCCCCATTGTGAAGCATGGTGGTGGCTCACTGATATTATGGGGGTGTGTGAGCTCTAAAGGCACGGGGAATCTTGTGAAAACTGATGGCAAGATGAATGCAGCATGTTAGCAGAAAATACTGGCAGACAATTTGCATTCTTCTGCACGAAAGCTGCGCATGGGACGCTCTTGGACTTTCCAGCACAACAATGACCCTAAGCACAAGGCCAAGTTGACCCTCCAGTGGTTACAGCAGAAAAAGGTGAAGGTTCTGGAGTGGCCATCACAGTCTCCTGACCTTAATACCATCAAGCCACTCTGGGGAGATCACAAACATGTGGTTCATGCAAGACGACCAAAGACTTTGCGTGACCTGGAGGCATTTTGCCAAGACGAATGGGTAGCTATACCTCCTGCAAGAATTCAGGGCCTCATAGACAACTATTATAAAAGACTGCACGCTATCATTAATGCTAAAGGGGGCAATACACAGTATTAAGAACTAAAGGTATGCAGACTTTTGAAAAGGGATCAGTTAATTTTTTTTTGTTGCCATGTTTTGTTTTATGATTGTGCCATTCTGTTATGACCTACAGTTAAATGTGAATCCCATAAGAAATAAAAGACGTGTTTTGCCTGCTCACTCATGTTTTCTTTACGAATGGTACATATATTACCAATTCTCCAAGGGTAAGCAAACTTTTGAGCACAACTGTATAGCTCTCAATTTACACAGCGTAGTTCACGTAGCGTAGTGGAACCAGCCATGGAGTGATTGGAGTCATTGTTTTCATTACTGTATAGCTAGCCATCTACAGTAATCTCTTTCTAATGTAGCAACCCTGTTATGTTGGAGGAAACACTCCCTCGCATTGTTTTATGCCTAGCCAGGTTAGAGGCAGCCAACCCACCCGAAACTTTGCTAATCGCGGTGTCACAAGGAAATCCCCAAGCCAATTATCTCTCCCGGACAGCACTCAAAATGTAAGCCTCACAATGGGACCCCCCAGGCCACAACCAGCTGTGGCAGGACCAGGATTCAAGCCATGGTCCTATTGACAAAGTTTCACTGCAAAGTGTGTGGACTACTGAGACACGAAGGAGTCCCAAACTATCTACATTTAAAGCAATATTGACTAAAACGATGCATTGTATAAAGGGAAATCCTGGTAGAGTTATAGAAACTAAACAAAGACACAGTAAGAAAAAGAGGGGGACAAATATTGAGAGGCCAACTGTCTTACCTGAGCATCCATGCGAAGGGCTGGCAAGTTCTGTAAGAAGTCTTTCACTGGCGGACCATCATTGATATTTTCATTTCGTCTAAGAGCAAAGGTCGTCGGCATCAGTTTGTCTATTAACAGCAGGTTAATGTCAGTCTTTGACACTTCACTGATGATTTGCTGTTTCAGCTGCTTGAGAAAGCCTGGGTCTTCTCCAATTGGGAAGCTCGGCAGGAAGTTTACCTCCGCTCGTCTGGATCTCTAGGTGTTTGAGTGGGGTGATTCTCTCTCTGGGTTGTTTCTGCTCCTCTTCCCTGCATTCAGAGAGACCTCTGGAACTCCAGCTCTGCTCAACTTTGTACAATAGTTTCCCATCTTGAACTTCAGACCAGTCATCCATGCGTACCATCCAGACTGACCACCTGGTTCTTTGAGACATGGGTGCTTAGTTACAAATGCTTCGGTAGCCTTGCCTATTTCTCCCCCACTAGAATAGGCCTTAAAGGTGTGTATGGCTATAGCCATGTTCTCTAGAATATCATGCATCTGGGCATTTGATAATGAGTCTTTCCACACAGGAGACTCTCTGTTATGGGGCAGTATCTCTGTCTCCAGTTCCAGTTGAGCTGACATCACTTTCGGATCTGATAACCTTTAGGACACCTTTCTGAGGCAGCTCCTCAATGTCCACTAGACAGCACAATTGTCCATCGAAGTCAGGGTCTTCGTATTGAAGGGTGAAGTCAAAGACCAAGTTGAATTTGTTTTGCATCATGTTTTTCAGGTCGTCCACTGACTGTGGACGGGAGGGGAGGGTCATGTTCTTAACGATATCAATTGTTATATGGACATAAAGTAAGTCTGTAGAGGTGTTTCTGCGGTCATTCTTGTGGTTTGAAGAATGATGGTGCACTGAGAAAATATGCCATCATGTGTTGGTGCCTGGTTGACAGAGTTTTAAGGACATTCTTGAAGTTCTGTGTGTCATGCCAACCCTTTTGAAAAAGCAATGTTTAACCAATGTTTAAAAATGTACAAGAGGCCCATAACACTTAATGAGCTCAGGGTAATGCTCAACATAGCGATGATTAGGGCGAAGCCTAAACCCAGGAAAGACCTTTTGTAAAGTCTGTCTATGATCACTGATTTTAGATTGCAAATACTGGACAGTTTCATAAGTAAATGTTGGGGACAACACAAGCTCAACAACATCTTTCAAATTCATTAACACTGCCCATGCTCCATCTCCCTCTGGCACATCACTACCAACCATTAAAGGAAGCAGGCTGAGCAAAGTTGCATTTTCATGCCCATTTCCACTGATTGTCCCTTTGGCTGCAAATGTCTTTGGGATTGGATGTGGTCGGTTTACTTTGTCAGCGTACTGATATTGGAATTAAGCTATTTTCAGGTTTAAATACTCAAGAATGAAATGCTTCAGACATATCTCATTGATGCAAAAGGCCAACTCAACTGGCACAATACCTTCAAACATATTATGCAGTACATCAGGTGGGAAACCAGTAATTGGATGAAAATATTGCAAGATCTGGCTTAAAACACAGTCACACTTCACACCATACTGACTCTGACCATTCCAATTCACACCATTGTGCATGTGAAGGTCGTGGTTGGCTCTTGCTCGCCTACAAAATTCTCCCTCACCAACCTGGTAGGTTTGAAATTGCTCTCAAGTGGCAGTACAGAATCTACACACATAGTCAGCAGTAAAGGATTCTAAAAAGCCTGCTAGCCCATGGGCTCCAAGATTTTCAGCTGCAACACACAGGACAGTACCCTGTACATACAGTACTGACTGATGGATTCAATGAAAACACCATCCTGTTCTAGTGTGAATGTCTTGTAACAAAGGGCCTAACACACTTTCATAACCACGCCTTTGGAGATCAGGCACCTTACACAGTACTGCCAGCTGAACCATGTGCAAGGCTGATCTATATTTACTTTGCAGATTGGCAAGCACCCAGTATATGGCACAAAGTTTGTGTATTTTCCTGGAAGTACCCAGTGGATTTGATAGTTCTATGTCATCAATGTACAAAAGCAATGACAATTTAAACTGTTGATAACAGTTCATTCTCCTGGAAATATGACCCATCTTAATGGGACATGTAATGACCTGGGATAGACTGATTTGATTCTTGGATTTTGATATTTCTTCATATCAGTGTGTTTGAACATTTCCTGAAGCATTTGTAGAAGAGGAATATACACTGCAATGTGTCCAGGAGGCTCTATTACATATGGCACTGGCATGACTAGAGGATTGTTCCTTTCAACAAAGGTTTTCTTGCGTTTAGAAGTTGACATCTCTGCAATTTTAGCAGTGGCACTGGCAAAAACATTGCTGTCCATGACATTGCTGGCCTTGACTACTTTGTCAAGAGCTGCATCACTAATACAGTGCTCATGTTTCAGTAACACTCCATTTATTGCATCCTTGACCAGAGGCTGATAGAGAGAAAATATTTGTTCCAAGTGATCAACTATTTCTTGTGTTTTGGTGTCAGAGACATGGAGAACATTATGATTTTAGAATTCTGACAATGGAACAATGTAATATACACCTATTTACTGTAGGAAAAGTCATGGAAGGAGGAGGGTGAATGTTTCAAAATGGCAGTTTTATTTTAATTACAATCACAAATGCCAAATCCGGTAGGCATTTGGCAGTCCTAGTGTTAAAGACTGTAGTTCTCACGACTGGCCTGGAATTGGCAACATTTGTAAGAGGTGTAAAGATAACTAGGACTAGGAAATGGGTATTTGGTGCAGTGACTGTTAATGAGTGGAGAAGCATTTCCGGCCTACCATTTAGTCCATCACCATGAAATAGTACGGGGCAAAGTGTCGTGCAACTACAACAGTTAGCTTTGGTGCAATATGTCAACCAACCACACAATATCAATCAAATACCCATAAATGAAACCTATCAACATGACTCAAAGAAACTATAAGACATGTTTAACCATGAACTTAATAACATTAATTCAATAATCATAAAACTCTTTTTGGTGAACTTCACAAATAAAAATTTTCTAAGTCGGATATGTTCACTACACATGCATTTTTCATCACATGTGGTGTGGAGCTGTATGCAATTTTGCTTAAGGAGCTAATTGAGTGTAAACGTTGCTACTGATTTAGAATATTCATGACTCTCAGGTTGCGCAAAATGTTCAAATGTATTTGTCAAATGTACTGAATAACACAGCATCATCCTTCAAAATTAAATTCTTGTAACATAGCACCCGACATATATGTAGTAAAAATTAAGAAAAATATATACAGCAAAATACAGCTCTGGAAAAAATTAAGAGACCACTGCAAAATTATCAGTTTCTCTGGTTTTAGTATTCATAGGTAAATGTTTGAGTAAACTGAACAGTTTTGTATTATTCTATAAACTACTGACAAACATTACTCCCAAATTCCAAATAAAAATACTGTCATTTAGAGTATTTATTTGTAGAAAATAATAACTGGTCAAAATAACCAAAAAAGATGCATTGTTTTCAAACAAATTCATATTCATTTTACAACAACAAAATACTAATGTTTTAACTTAGGAAGAGTTCAGAAATCAATATTTGGTGGAATAACCCTGATTTTTAATCACAGCTTTCATGCGTCTTGGCATGCTCTCCACCAGTCTGTCACATTGCTGCTGAGTGACTTTATGCCACTCCTGGCACGAAAATTCAAGTAGCTCGGCTTTATTTGATGGCTTGTGACCATCCATCTTCCTCTTGATCAAATTCAAGAGGTTTTCAATGGGGTTCAGGGCTGGAGATTTGGCTGGCCATGACAGGGTCTTGATCTGGTGGTCCTCCATCCACACCTTGATTGACCTGGCTGTGTGGCATGGAGCACTGTCCTGCTGGAAAAAACAATTTTCAGAGTTGGGGAACATTGTCAGAGCAGAAGGAAGCAGGTGTTCTTCCAGGATAACCTTGTACATGGCTTGATTCATGCGTCCTTCACAAAGACAAATCTGCCCGATTCCAGCCTTGCTGAAGCATCCCCAGATCATCACTGATCCTCCACCAAATTTCACAGTGAGTGCGAGACTGGCTTGTAGGCCTCTCCAGGTCTCCGTCTAACCATTAGATGACCAGGTGTTGGGCAAAGCTGAAAATTTGACTTGTCAGAGAAGATGACCTTACTCCATTCCTCTATGGTCCAATCCTTATGGTCTTTTGCAAACTTCAGCCTGGCTCTTCTTTGATTCTCATTGATGAAGATTTGAATGAATTGACGGTCATCTCGGTCAGTGGACAGTCGTTTTCGCCCTCTGCCAATCTGTAGCTTTGTTGTCCCCAGTGTCTGTTGCATGACCTTGTTCTTTTCTTTTTTTAAATATTCTATTGCATTTTTATATTTTTCTTTTCATTGTAAAGCACACTGAATTGCTTCTATGTATGAATTATGCTATATACACCGATCAGCCATAACATTATGACCACTGACAGGTGAAGTGAATAACACTGATAATCTCATTATCATGGCACCGGCACTCTGCTCCACTGCTTCCAAACCATCGTGACACATGGCACCTGTCAGTGGGTGGGATATATTAGGCAGCAAGTGAACATTCTGTCCTCAAAGGTGATGTGTTAGAAGGAGGACAAATGGGCAAGCATTAGGATCTGAGCGACTTTGACAAGGGCCAAGAGCATCTCCAAAACTGCAGCCCTTGTGGGGTGTTCCTGGTCTGCAGTGGTCAGTACCTATCAAAAGTGGTCCAAGGAAGGAAAAGCGGTGAACCGGCGACAGGGTCATAAGCGGCCAAGGCACATTGCATGTGGGGAGCAAAGGCTGGCCTGTGTGGTCCAATCCAACAGACAAGATACTGTAGCTCAAATTCCTGAAAAGGTTATTGCTTGTACTGATAGAAAGGTGTCAGAACTTACAGTGCATCGCAGTTTGTTGCGTATGGGGATGCATAGCCACAGACCAGTCAGGGTGCCCATGCTGACCCCTGTCCACTGCCGAAAGTGTCTACAATGGGCACGTGAGCATGAGAACTGGACCACGGAGCAATGGAAGAAGGTGGCCTGGTCTGATGAATCACGTGTACGGCCGGGTGTGTGAGCGTCACTTATCTGGAGAACACATGGCACCAGGATGCACTATGGGAAGGAGGCAAGCCAGCGAACACTGTGTGAGGCTTTGGGCAATGTTCTGATCCAATTGCAGAGGGAGGTGTTAAGTCCCAGGGTCCTGAGCTTAGGAACAAGCTTAGCGGACACAATGGTGTTGAATGCAGAGCTGTAGTCCATGAACAGCATCCTCACGTACAGTGGGGCAAAAAAGTATTTAGTCAGCCACCAATTGTGCACGTTCTCCCACTTAAAAAGATGAGAGAGGCCTGTAATTTTCATCATAGGTACACTTCAACTATGAGAGACAAAATGAGAAAAAAAAATCCAGAGAATCACATTGTAGGATTTTTAATGAATTTATTGGTAAATTCCTCTGTAAAATAAGTATTTGGTCACCTACAAACAAGCAAGATTTCTGGCTCTCACAGACCTGTAA